>QKYT01000227.1:44928-77689 GCA_003550305.1 Glomus cerebriforme
TTTTTTTTTTACCTTATAGATATGTGATTTACTTAAACGATTCGGAACATTATTATCATTTATATCATCAAAACCAGCTAATACTATACTCTGACTTGTTAAATCAACAGAAATTCTTCCATAATATATATAACAAAATCCAATAAATATTCGAATTAATAATAAACTTAATTCTAAGATTAATACAATAATTTTAGAAAAATTTGTTTCTTCCATAAATCCTTTAACTAATAATATAGAAATACAAGTAATAATTATAAATAATATTGTAAACCAAAATAATATAGTAACTTGTTTATCTTTTGGTAACCATATTGTAGTTAATTTTGAACCAGAATTTGATGTTTGATTAAAACTTAATTTTGGAATTAATCGAAATATATTGGCCAAATAAATTAAAACTATGCAATATGCTGGTATAAATGATAATTTAAATAATGATACTCTAAAAATTATTTCACTTGAAAAGAGATCTAAAGATGTAACAAGACAACTAAAACCTCTAAATAAGCAATATATTGCAATCCATAATAATATTAAATTTATAGATGACCATTCATATATTTTCCATATTTTATCATTAGAAAAATTAGGGGAACGATAAAAATTTGATTTATTTAATTTCCAATATAAAATCAATATTGTTAAAAAGAAGAGGAAGAAATTAAAGATTGACGCGGTTAATAATAGAATCTGAAATGTTGATGTTATTTTTTCGTCTTTACAATTTTTTATATCAAATCTCCATCTAAAAAGAAAAATTATTATATTTCCAATAAACTCTTTTTTTTTTTTTTAAAAAAAAAAAAAAATTTACTTACTCGCAATATTGTTGATTTAATGTTAAAGAATGATAAGAATAATTAGTTTTAATAAATTCCATAATGATAATAAACATACATATTTTTTTTTAAAAAAAAAAATCCTTTCAGAAAAAAAAAAAAGTGTATCGTTTTTTTTTTGAAAAAATTCATCTTTAAATAATTTTTTTTTTTTTTTTTTTACATTATATTGAAAGCGGAATAACATATTATGTATAACGGTAAAGCATATTACCGCTTTTGTTACCTAAGCAGGAATTATCCACCGATCGATTGAAAAAAAGGAATTTTTTCAAAGGAAAGAGTAAAAAAGAAAAATAAAATATAATAATTCATTATTTTCGTAGAATTTGTGTAAATTTTTTTTAGTTTAAAAGAATTTGACCTGAAGAAAAACAAGTTATTCAATTATTATTATTTTTTTTTCTTCGTCTTTGAAATTTTTTTTATATCAAGAATACTAACTACAGATGAAAAGATGAACAATATATATGCATCCTGCAGATCAGTAAATTATTATTTACTTTATTAAGATTCGCTGATTTTCTAAATTTATGTTTATTTAATAATTTATTTTAGTTATTTGTATATTATATTTATTCCGAAATCAAATTTTTTAAAAAAAAAACATTATTGACATATATATTCATATATACGGAAAAAGAAGGGGATTCCAGTTTGATCACCATATTGTCAATGTTTATTAATCAGATGATATGATTTGGCGTTGAAGGAAGTTTATTCATTATTCAATGAAAAATTAATTATTAATATGGGAGTATGGGAAGTCTTTGACCGATATACCTCCTTAAATACCAATAATATTTTTTTTACCATTAAAGAAAAATAAAGTAGGGAAATGATAAGAGAATTTAAAATTTCAATTGTATTCTTTATTTTATCATTCAACAAAATAATAATATGCAAAATAATAATATGAAATAAGGGTTTAAAAATGATTTACATGTAATAAATTCTAACCAAAATTTGATAGAATACCCGATTTTACGTCATTATATATTCGGGATTTTTTGTTAATCAGTCCAATAATAAACCAGGGGTATTATTAAAAATAATTTAGAATTTCAGCGATTATACACGGCAGAAAACCCTTCTAATAAAGGTAGAAATCCTACATTACTTGGCGAACATAACTACTTTAATTAAAATTTTTAAAAATGATCAAGATTTTATTATAGAAAATGTAAAAAAGACTATAAAATTTTCTTAATTATTATTCACATTTTTAAGAAATTAAGGGGTCCCATAGTTTTGGCCAGGTAGTATATAAAACTCGTATAGAAATTAGGTATTTACTATTTAAATTACAGAGTTGATGGGGGTAGGGGTTATCACATGTCAGTTGTGTCAGTCCCCTACTTCAATTTAACGTGTTCTGAGGCAGAATTCTTTTTTGTAAAAAAGCTATTTTGAATGTTATTCCACAAACCCACAATTAGTTAGTATCATACATACATAACATAAAATTTTTGAATTTCGAATGTGTCGCGATTTTTACGATTTTTAATAAAAATATCCACATGTTTAACGCCACATATTTATAATACAAAATAGTTTTAATTGTTATACAGTAAATTAGTTTTATTCGATTCATAACACCAGATACGCCCGACATAGATCTTGCATATCTCAAATATTTTTAATATTTTTGTTAATTTAAAGAAAGAGATTTATATTTTTGGTAATTAATAACGTGTAAATAGATTTATTATTAAAGGTAACATGCACGAGAGACGTATTTTGTTTTGTCAATTATGTGGCTTCGCAAACAATTCTTCTAATGTGTAAAACAAAAAAAAATGCAATTAGGATAATTAAATATTCAGAATGCTTTAAAAGGAAATTAATAAGAAATCGAAAAAAAGAATGATTACATCTTTTTTTTTTTTAATGGCTGACCCAAATAAATCCAATTAAATTTGCACGAGTTAAAAGAAGTGTGGCTTAGCATTCCATAAAAATTTTTTATCTGAAAAAAAAAAAAAAAAGTATTTTTTTTGATGAATTTTTTTTTTATTTTTAATATTATAATACTTTTTCTCTAAATTAGTAGATTTGTTAAGGATAAGCCTAGTTTTCCAGGGAATAAGTTATTAAGAAATAGGGAGAATAAATTTCAAAGATAAAAGATGGTTTGAATCTTTTTTTAAAAAAAAAAAAAAATAAAAAAATCAAGTTTAAAAACAAACTTGCTTTGTGGCGATGAAAAAAAAACAATCCGATTGTCGATCGATTTGATTTTTGTATGAGTATCGATCATAATTTATTGCTGCACGGCCCGATCACAATAATAGAAAAAACAAGAGGAGGCTTAGACTTCAATCAATTTTTTTTTAGTTTTATTACAATAATAAAAAAATAAAAATAAAATGGTCAAGATAAAAACCTGATAATAATTAACAAATTTATGGCTGTGTATAAAAGAAAAGTTCTAAATTTAGTAAACGAAAAAAGCCACGAAATCTACTGAATCTATTGTTATAGAAAATCCATTTTTATTGGTTGATCGATTATTATATCATTTAAAATCATTTAAAATCATATGAATTTATATAAATTTTTAATATGTATAAATATATTTTCGTTATTTAATTATGTCAGGTTATTTTGTGTATCATTTTAAATTGTATTATTTTTTTTCGGAAGTTTAAACCTAAAGTAAGAAATGTATCTCAACAAACAGGTTAATTAAAAAAAAAACATTTTTCGATCATTAAAAAAAAAAATACATAAAGAGTTGAATCTCAATATAAGATTCACAACTTCTTTTTTTTTTTTTTTTTTTTAAAAAATATTATTCTTAACATTTTAATGAAAGCAAAAAGTTGATAAATCAACACGTTTTAACATCTACATCTCGAAATATATCCAAAATGGATCTCTTTGTAATCTTTTTTCTTAAATATCTCATTTATAGTAAGTAAAAGTATATATATATATTTATAAAAGTTTATAAAAGTTTAATTTATTTAAAATTTTTTCTTGACTTTTTAGATGATGATATCATTCGAGAAAATGGATGAAAAATAAATGTGTTTGATAACCCAATTTTTAAATCAAATTTTTCTTCATTTCTCAATTAATTTTTAATTGAAAGTGAAAGGAAAATTTTTAACGCGTTTCGTCGCATTTTGTGAGAAAAAAAAAATATTCATTATTTATTATTTATTTTATTTTATTTATTTATTTATTTTTTTTTATCATTATTATTATTATTATTTTAACATTTCCCGCACACTTCCTTTTTTTTTTAATAAAAAAAAAAGAGGACTATACTAAAATTCGTCGCATTTTAATTTTGTCCATTGATTATCATTAATCATTTGGGACAAAAAAAAAATTTCTTTTTTTTTTCACAACATTTTATTATTGTACATTAAAAAAAAAAAAAAAATTCCATTTATACGTTCCTTTAAATACTTAATTCCTCCTTTTGTATTTCTTTACCTTTTAATCCCATTAAATTCATTTCTTTTTAATCCCTTTTGAATTCATTTCCTTTTAATCCCTTTTCAAATTCATATCCCTTTAATCCCTTTTCAAATTCTCCACCTCATAATAATCTTGTTGTATAATTTTGTCTTTTTATAATTTTTATTCATTTATATATGTAATATATCACTTGTCTTTTTATCCCCTGCTATTTATAAATTTCGACAAATAGAATATCTAACTTATCTTTTATACATACAAACCAAAAATATTCACAATTGTATATGCTAAGCTAAATTACTCACCTTTCTTTTTTAACCTTACCTCCTTTTATACGAAATTATGAAATATCAAATACCTTTATAAAAATTAAAATCTATATAAATAAATTATTTAAGACGCGTATTTTTTTTAAAAAAAAATTAAAAAAAATATATATAATTAAATAAAAATAAAAAATATGTATATATATATACAGTATATACTATATTTATAGATTATAAAATACAAGGATCTTAAATTTTATTATTTTATTTTTTCTTTATACAGTATGTTAAACTGATATAAAACATTACTGAAACATTTCGAGAAATACTCTCTCCATAAAAGTTAATTTTAATAATTTCTTTGATCCAATTCATTGCAATTCATTGGATATACAATACAATATGGAAATTCAATTATCCCATATTTAATAAACTGTATTAAAAATTAAAAACAAAAAAAAAAAAATCTTTATTTTATAAACAAATCGATTTAACGTTTTTCAACCTGTCTTCCAAGAAATTTTTTTTTTTAAAAAAAAGAGGGACATCGTGTTTAATTAAAACCCTAAATCATAATTCATAAATAAATCATACTAAATCATAATATCCGATCACAGAATTCTAATTACCAGAATTGGTTAACCCGTCAAAAACAGATATATATATAATAAATGTAAGTTAAATAAATAAACGGATATATATACATATATATATATTTCTATCCAAATTAAGTTATAAATTTTGACATGTTTAAGTTTTTGAAATTTAATTGGAAGAAAGAGAAATATGGTTAATTAAACCAAAAAGATTTTCAGGTTTCTAATATTTATGATGAATCTTTAGTTTCAAACTTGTAAGATTAGTCAAAATTAGTCGGAATATTATTAATCAAAGAACCTTATTCAGGAAATTTGGCGTCACAATGATAATGCTATTATTTAAAAATTTTTATTAATTCATTTTAAAAAAAAAACTTGAAAAACTTGTCCAATAAATTTCACTCGTTTTTTAGTGGTAGGAACCTTAATCCATAAATGCTGCGTCGATTGTAACAGGTCCCGAATTTTTTTTTTTTTTTAACATCGGATTTGTTATACAGCTTGATAAATCGAGATTTCATGCATTACATCGTGAAATTTACTACATTGAAATATACTGTATAACTAGTATGCTTTAGTATATATTTTTTTTTATTTCGATCGTGGCGAAATTATAGTATATACATTTTAACTATTTAAAGGTTATTTTATATTAAAGGGCCTTTTGAGTCAAATTAAGGAAGGTTCAAATTTATTGGATTATTAATCATTATAGTCTATATTGTTGAGCCTTCTAGAAATTATTATTATTTTTTTTTTTTTCTAGTCAGGAGATTTCTTTTCTTTATTTCTAGGATAAATTAAGTTGATTAACATAAAAAGATAACCATTTGATCGTTATAAAAAATAATAATCATTTCATAGAATTTCTTTTTCTTCACTTGGTAAAAGTTTATTTTAAAGTTCCACCCAATTAGGTATTGTTTATTGTATATAAAGCTAGATTACGTACTATTACGAAATATTTTTAATATTTTAGTATAGCATGGGAAAATCATTGGTCACACTATTTTCCTGTTTATTGATATATAAATGTAACAAATCAATTTATCATATGGTAAAACCTTTTTTTAAAAAGGTTCTTCCCCTTTTTTTTTTTTTATATATATATATTTTTCGAACTATACAATTTGAACTGCGCACACAATTTCTTCTTTTTTCTTTAGAAAGAAATGATTGAAAATGAAATTGATTTAGATGATTTAGATATTTCTGATAAGGAAGAATTTCTTGAATCCTTAAAAGAACCTCAAAAACTTGCATTAGAAATTTGTCCAGTTGAAACTTGGACACAAATAATTTCAAATATTGAAGATATTTCAACATTAACTGCTTTATCTTTAACATGTTCAACATTAAGAGTATTAACCAAACAACAATTATTAGATCAAATGGTAAATGTTCCTCCATTAAATAAATTATACCTTTATACTAAAAAAGAACATCCTGAATTTACAAATCAAAATGAAATTATATTTAAAATGCATAAATATATTGATAAAGTTGTAATTGAAGAAAGTGAAGTTGAACCATCAAAATGGACTGATAATATGTATGAATGGGATGGTTATAATGAATCATCGGATGTTTGGACAAATCAAAAAGATTTTAGAAAAGAAGTTGGTAGAAAAGGAAAAGCTAAATCTAAATATTATATTGAATGGGAAAAGAATGTTGAAAGTAAGAAAAAATTGTTTAGACGTGAATTGGCAAAATGTTGGGCTGTTGCTGGAAAATTGTTTCCATTTAGGTAAAAATCTATTAAATAAAACATTAATATTATGATTTTATTTATTTACTTATTTTTTGAAAAAATCAGTTATTATTATTATTATCATTATTATTTTTAAAAAAAAAATTATTATTTTTCTTTTTTAAATCTCAGTCATACTGAGAATAAAGAATGGAAAAAGAAACGTCAAGAAAAAATGAATACTGAAAATAATGATGAATCACCTCCGGTAGAAAAAGAAAGTAAGTCACGTCATTCACAAAAACAACAATCAAGTCAACAATCAAGTCAACCTTCAAGTCAACCTTCAAGTCAACAACAACGTCATCAAATGAGATCGTCCGCCTCTACAAATCAAAAGCCACCAAAGGCACCAAGACGTAGAGATTCAGAAAATTCTGAAAATAATAATTGGAAATTTTCCCATGAAATACGTAATCAACCTAAACCAAGAAGACCAAATATGGGTAAAGGGGAAGAAGATTTTAATCGTACAATCTTGACAAATTATGTTACTCCAAAAAATTTTAATTCGGGTGTAGATTTTGAAGGATTTTCTCATGATGATTTAACCGCTTTAATGATTAAAGTTTTGAAAAGATTTGATATAAGTGATGAAAGAGTCTTGAAATTTCCAAAAGAATTAAGTCCTTATCAAAGGAAACAATTACATCGACAAGCTGAAATTCGTGGATTAAAAAGTATTAGTTTTGGTGAAGGTGATGGTAGATTTTTGGTTGTTATGAGACAAGATGTTACAATCTTTCGTTAAACTATTATTATAGTTTTTTAATTCGTTTAATTTATTTGTTTTTTTTTTTTGAGTTTTCTTTTTAAAAACTTTACTATGCATTGTAGCTTTTTTTCTTTGTTTAATTTGAAATAAAGTAAGGTACCTTGCAAAGTTAAAATTTTAATGTGGTGGCGCAGAAAATACGTTGTAAGATTTAAAGTATTTAACGATTATACTTCTTACAATTCTTTTACATTCAATAATTGAAAGATTTGTGATTATATGTTGTACAAAAACGAAAATACTCAAAAGATTGATTTTCCTTTAAGAACTTTTTATAGTTGATCTTCACTGCACAGTGGAATGGGTTTTTTTTTCTGTTCATGACCAAAATGAGAAAGTAATATATTGCTGCGCTTTGTGTAAGTAAAAAGTTGTACAGATACGTGGAACAATCGGAATGGGAAACATTTTGGCTGAAAAAGTATACCTATAAGGATATAACTAAACATAAATAGGTATTTACTAAATCTTTTTTTTTTTCTTTACCTTTTTTTTTTTTAAAAAAAAAAAAAAAAAATTTTTTTTTTTTTATGATCTGATTTGATTTTTTTTCTATTGATTAAGGTTCATATCACAAAAGAGAATCATTATTAAGTATTCAATTTCAAAATTCGTTTAAATAAAAGAAATGGGGGATTACAATTTAAATAAAGAACGAATTATATTAAATGTTGGTGGAATTAAGGTAAAAATTTTTGATAAAATTTAATACATCTTACTTTATCATCTCAATTTTTTTACAATTGATTCCTTTTCGAATTCATATGATTCATTTACTTTTATCAGTATGAAACATATCGATCTACTTTAACGGCATATCCAGATACATTACTTGGAACGATGTTTCAACAACGGAATCATGCATTATTGCATCCAACAAATAATAATGAATATTTTATTGATCGTAATGGAAGAGCATTTCATTATATATTAGAATTTTATCGTACAGGAGAAATTCTTTGGCCAAGTTATGAAGATAATGATAACGAAACAATAACTCGAAAAGAACTTTTGAAAGAATTGGATTATTTTCAAATTCCAATGAAAGAAATGTCACCTGATAATTACAATATAAGTGCTGAAGAAGAATATAAATTATTAGCAATAAAATTGGATGGATTTGTAAAAGCATTATTAGAATCTATACATTTAGCAAGACAAAATTATCAAAATATTTTACATGTAAAATTTTATGATAGATTACCAGCAAAAGATGTACCAAAAATGATTCATTCTCAACCTGATATTGATAAATTATTAAAACCTTATGTTGCTAGTGGATATTTTATGTTAGAAATGTTTCCTAAACCTATTGAATATCATATTAAAAGTTTTTTACCTGATATAAGATGGAGTTTAGATAAGAGATATAAATATGAACCTGAACCAACTTATTTTGATTTAAAAATTATTGGTAGTGTTTTTGATAAAAATGAAGTTCTTAAATATTCTTCTCTTAACAAAAATTTATAGGAGGACTTTTTTTTTTTGTGATTAATATTTTTTTGAGTAAAAAATTGGTTTTTTTTTTTTTTTTTCTTAGTTTTTTTTAGAGTAGAAAAAAGTATATATACCCTTTTTTTTAAAAAATAATCCTTAATAACAAATTACAAGCAATATAGAGTAAATTTAGAATTAAACCATTTGATTCAAGAAACTATGATTACTTACATAATAAATCATTATTATATACATCATCAACGAAAACGATACGCGATCATTAGATTATTAGTTTATATTTGTTTAAAAATCTTTATTATATTCTCCTTTTCGATCATGAAACAAAATAATATATCATCCAATTTTTTTGCACAATCATCACGCGTCATGATAAGATTATGCAACGACCAATCATAGTCCAAATTACTTCTCCAAGCATTTCTGGAATTTTATCAAAATCTTTTAATTATATTGAAGGGACACTTTCATCATGAATAGTTTTTTTTTAAAGAAAGGGAATGTATATGGTGTCAGATTGTCAGCCGATGTAAATATATATAACAGTCACGATTCTTTTTTTTTAAAAAAAAAAGTTCATTTGATTCGTTTCTTAATTACGATTTATCCATTATAGATCACGTGACTGGATAAAACGCGTTAAAAAGATTTATTATCTTATTTTACTTATTGTTCATATAGCAGATAGTAAAATCGACCTTTTTTTATTATAGTAGATTTCATTAAAATACAATCCTGATCTGTCGAACCGTAAATTCGTTAGAATCACCGATAAAGATATGTCTCGCGTAAGTATAAACTTGGTATATGCATCATATTATGTTACATATAGACCATAAGGTACAAATCGATATTACCAATCGAAATCAATATAACATTTTTTGATGATTCTATAGAACTTTTGTAAAAACATCTGAAAGTATCGAGAAAATGCTATTTTCTTCGCCAAAAAGTTAGATTACCAACAGGACTTATAAAAAAGCTTTGATATGACAAAGGCCAAAGGGTAGAAATAATTATTTGTCAAATTTTTTGTTCTACTATAATTTAATTTTAAAATTTTTTTAAAAAATATTTATACCAGATTTGGCGTGAAGCACTTATCATATATTAGGATACCTAATGAATAATGGTAAAAAATATATAATTTTAATATAATGTAATTTCCATAATTTTTTTCTCATCAAATATCTTGAATTAATTATTATTAACATTTAATTGCAAAAAAAAAAAAAAAATTTAAAAACATTTATATTTATATTTTGTTTATATTTTAAAAAATTATATTACAGATTTCCTAAAAATAATCACGAATAATAATCAAATATACCAAAAACCTTTTTTTTCAAGTCTATCCCATAATTAAATAAAGAAAGAAAAAATTATATCTTTTTTTTAAGTTGATTTTTCTTTTAATTCATCAGATTCTTCTGGTTCATGCTTATCTTGATCGGATTGAACTGAGGGAAGCCATTGAATAGGATGTTGATTATAAAATGACCAAGGTGGAAGCACAATCTTTTGTTTTTTTTGTTAAAGGAAAAAAAAAAGATTTTATGTAAGAAATTGGTATCAACTATCAAATTGATTAAATTGATATATAAAGTTGTATGAATTAATTACATACTAAAGCAGTAATAAAAATTCCACCGCCAAAGATTTGAAAAGTCAAAAGAAGATTTTGAAGCAAAAATCCTACAACAAACCCAATAACCTAAAAATATAATAAATGAAATAACTAAATTGTATATATTAAAATCTTTTTCTTATAATAAAAAATATATTAAAGATCATATATACCGCAAATAAAATGATTCCCACTTGAGAAATTAATTCAGCCCGTTTTTGACCTTCAAAATCCTAAAACAAACAAAAAAAGTTATATATTTTATAAAAAAAATTAACATTCAAAATAATAATCATCAAATACTCTTACAATTTTCCATTCGAACCACATTGTAGAAAATAAAAATTAATAATGTTGCAATTTACTTAAAATAAAATTAATAAATCTAATTAAATTAAATTTTTGATAAAAGTTCTTAAATAATTATAACCTAAAAAGAAATACTACATTCGATAAAAAAGATTGAATGGTTCCCTTTATATATTTTTCAAAGTTACTTTTGTACAACAAAACGTGGAGCTAATTGATTAATCGCCTAAATTGATTGGGTATTGTTATAATTGATCATCATTTCTATATACAGATTGAAAATCTTTTTTTAACGGGTATAAAAATGCTTACAAATAAATCTGTTTACCGATTTATATTTTCTTAAAAAAAAAAAAAAAATGCTCACTACTGCGGATTATATAGAAAAATTAGAATGGTCACTAATTTTAGGAAATTCTATAGAGGAGAAATCATCAAATTCAACTGAAGCCTTAGTAACTCATATTATCAATGGACAATATAAGGAAGGCTTGACGTGTGATATAGCAAAACAGATTTTTGGAACAGAATTATCTGCAGAGGAGGATGATGTCAAAAATTTTTTAGAAAATTTAGATATAAAAGCATATATTTCTAATAGGATCAAGGGATATATTTCAGGTCATTTATCAGGTTTGCATGAATTTGAATCGCAGCAACAAAATCAATCATTTAGACAGCTTAATTTGCTCTGTGTTGCAATCGCCTGTTTAAATGCCTTTATACAAGTTTCTTGGACGGGACCAAATTTGGATCTTGAACCACAAGATATTTTACCAACAATTATAAGAGAAAAATGCAATGATGATGAATTAAATAAGAAAGTTCTTGATTTATTATCTGCTGATGGCGAAGAAGCTTATCATTTGACATCTCGAACTTTATATCTTCTAATTTCAAAAATTATTTTGGTGGAGAATGAACAGGTTTATACTGATTTAAAAACTTCTTTATGGTGGACACAGAGAGCTTTATTTCTTCAACAGCGTATTCTGGATAATGTTGCCGGTTCTTTGTATGACTTAATATTGCAATATTTTAAAGCACTTGAAAATAAACTTCCCTCAACGAATTCAGATATTCACACCAGATATCATATTGAATTTGGTCTAATATATCATTATTATAGCCAAGATTCTTTAAGTTTCGAACATTTTTTAAAAGCACAAAAATCAAGTGGATTTCAATGGAAAATAATTGGAGCATTAGGCAAAAGAACAAGATTTCAAACATTTGATGTATCACAATTATTAATTGTCGCAAATAGTTCTGATTCTAAAGATTCTCAAGTTGAAAATAGCATCAAGAAAAATCTTCCGGATAATGTTATGTTGAATGACGATACTCTGCTGGAAAAAATCGAATTTTCTAAACAAGATGATCAAAAGGGTGTCAAAGATAATGCAGATTTAGATCCTCAAAATCAAAAGAATCTTAAAGTTATTGACCAATGTCTTTTACTTGCTTTTTGTTTAAATGTAAAAAATACTAATCCGTCTCATGGTATTACCATAGAACAAATGGTACCTTATGTTTCTCGTGTATTAGAAAATCCAAACAATTGGATGGTTTACACTATGGCATTATTATTAAGATCACGTCTTGAAAAAGAAAAGGTTCGAACAGTTGAACGTTCTGTTCTTCAACTTCAAGCGCTTGTCGATCAATTTCCTCTTGAACTTTCTAGTGCACAAGAACGAATGGAATATTTTTATCAAATTTTATTGCCATCAAAGTGGGAAATAGAAAAGGAACTTGCTGTGCAATATTTGTCATTAGGTGTAGTTCGTTCATCATTACAGATATTTGAACGATTAGAAATGTGGGAAGATGTGATCAATTGTTATATTATGCTTGACAAAGAAGAAAAGGCTAAACAGATTATACATGAACAACTCAAGATAACACCAAATTCACCAAAACTTTATTGTCTTTTGGGTGACGTTGAAAGGAATCCAAAACATTGGGAGCATGCGTGGGAAATTTCGGGAAATCGATTCGCTCGTGCAATGCGATCTCTTGGTGGATACTGGTATAAACTTAAAGATTATCGAAAATCCATGGAATGTTATGCAAATGCTCTCAAGATAAATCCACTTTTTGAAAATTCTTGGTTTATTCAGGGATGTGCTGCAATGCATTTAGAGGAATGGGAAACTGCTATACAAGCTTTTTCTCGAGTTATAGCTATTGATCCTGAAAATTCTGAAGCTTGGAATAATTTAGCATCAGTGTTTTTGAAACAAAATCGTAAACCTGATGCTTTCAATGCATTCCAACAAGGATTAAGATTAAAATATGAAAGTTGGAAAATATGGACAAATTATATGTATATTGCTATAGATATTGGTGAATTTTCTGAAGCTATGAGAGCCATGCAACGTATTGTTGATTTACGATGGGAAAAAGAAAAAGAGTCATGTGTTGATTTAGAAGTGCTAGAATTATTAGTAAATGCTGTTACGAAAGATATTAAAGATTCGCATCAGAATGGTGCATCTAGATTAGCATCAAGACTTGAAAAATTACTAATCGAAACTATTACTTCGCGAATCACCTCAAATCAACATATATGGCGTCTTTGTGCTCAATTTTGGTTTTGGAAAAAGGAGTATGATAAAGTTCTTGAAGCATACTTGAAAGCATATCGAAGTGTATCACATAATCCAATGTTAGAGACTTCGGAGGATGTATTTAAAAAAGTAGCCAATGTTGCATTAGATGTTGTAGAAGCATATCAGAATTTTGGGGATAAGAAAGTTTTACGAAATAAAATTAAAATGGATTCTAATGCTGAAACTGTAGAAACAGAAGAGATTATTGTTTGTAAAGATTGGAAGTATCAGGCTAAAAGTTTATTGAAGAGTTTGATAGGAAGAACAAAAAATTCTTTTGAAGACACACCAATGCATAATAAGTTAAAAGAAACGTTAAAAGAATTAAGTTAATAAAATTATCCTTGGGGTTTTAATTAATTTTATATTTAATAGTTTAGAATAAAATAAGTGTATAATCCGTAAATTAGTCAACAGATTATTACTATTCCTTAAATGATATATAATACTTCTCGTATTTTGTGCTAATATCCTAAAAATCATAAAAAAAACGCGATGGTAAGCTGCGCATACTGCGCCTCTCCTATTATGAATTAAAACGTAATAAATTTTATTCGACAATACAATGAATAATTTTATAATTTGTTAGTTTCTTTTTAAATTCAATGTTTATATACATTTTTATACGTTTTATTACTAGATGCAAAAAAAGAAAACTATAAAATTTGTGTGAAGTTCGCAATATAGCAAAAAAAAACTAATTAAACAATTAAACCAGTTAGTTCTCGAGAAATAATATTTAAGTAAATTAACGCAAATAAGTAGCATTTTCAATACCAATAAGAACTATTTCCCAATTATTCTTAACTACGTGCATTTTATTTACATTTCTTTTCCTGTTCATTAAACCACCAACATGCAATGAGTGTTCATGCCTCTTCTACATTTTTTTTTAGAGAATTTGAAAAAACAAGTAAGTATTGACATTAATAAAGAAACGGACATGTTGAAAAAATAATTATTACCAATTTAAGTTCATGACGGTGTTTCTTTTGCCCAATTTTTTTCATTCTGCCAGTAGGTTTCTCAGAAATATGCGGTACTTTATCCACTTCATACAACTTATTTCTTGTGTCGAATTCTTTCACAAGTTCTTCATAAATGAGTTTAGCATGTTCTTTTAAAAGATAAGGAGAGAATTTTGTTACAGTTGTATTATCTTGATGATCGCGAACGGGTTCACCTTGAATACGTTCAGTTTTACTATCATTCAAGTCTACCTCATCTTGATGTTTTTCCCTTTCGTTAATCATAGATCTGCTTTCATTCTGATCGTCATCCCTAAGTTCATTTATTTTGAATTTTTCTTCAACATCATCAGCCCAAGAAATAGATGGTTTAAAGATTTCTGTATATATATCATTCAAAGAGAAATCTTTTTCATCCTTTGATACGATTTGTTCTTTACGAATCTTTTCTAAACTTGGTTTTTCTATTAATTGCTCCTTTTCTTTACCTTTTGCTTCTTTCGTTTTACCAATTGGTAAAGGACCTTGCATTTGCCATTTGATTTGTCGTTTTTTATTTTTACCTTTTCTTAAAGGTGCTTTAAATACAATATTTTTGTCAGTACCTTTTTGTTTTGTTTCACTTAATTCATTTTCCCATTCGTAGTCAAAAACTTCAAAACCTTCAACCAAATTCGCAACCAAACCGATAACACCTTGACTATTATTAATGTCATCCTGAAATAAAGCTTGATACATATCACAAGCTGAAATAGCTTTTTTGATGAAATCAGGTAATTTAACGTCTTTATTTTCAGAATTGACATGAATATTACGATATACTTTCTCAAGTCGACTAGTAAAGATTTTTAGTGCGATAGTTAATGGAATTGATGTTAATTTGATTGAAGGAACATTTTCGGGAACAGGAGTTTGGCAAGATGAAAATGTTGGCGACTCCAGGGTTTCTAACGTCGATGATAGGGTATTTAAGACTTCTAACGTTGACATTAAAGTTAAAAAGAAGAATAGTTTAAAATCAAATTGTTATCAAAGAAAATTAACGTAAGCAAATAAAAAAAAAATCAAATATTTATATATTTTTTTTTAAAAAAAAAGAAAAAAAAAAGCATATTTATATTTATCTATTTGCAATACCTGAATTATAATCGTTATAATCGCTATAGACGCTAGAGTACATTTTTTTGAATATGGTAACCAACCAAATGGAAAAAAGAATAGAATTGATTTTGAGAAAGATAAAATAGTTTATCATCAATTGATTTGAAGAGACATTTATTGGGTTTTTACTTTTAAACTCGTACATAATTAATTAAAAATGACAATTGAATTGATCTCTTATTTTAATCGATTTTTTTTTCTTATTACATAAAACTTATATCATATTATATCAATATTAACCAATCAGTTTTAATTCTGATGATTAAATCTGATAAATTAAATTAGGCTTTTAATATCAGTTCTGTTATCAAATCGTAGTTTCGCTTACTCTTAACTATAACTGTAATAAAGTAAAAAAAAGTAAAAATAAAAATAAAAAAGTAGATAGAAAAATTTTATTCTTGGAAATCGATCCCTTTAGACTTTTGAAAATTTATTTATTACACGTGAATATTATTTCGTTAGAATATGACATTTCGAGTTTATTTTATTTTTCAGCGTAGTAAATACTCTACACGTGGCTGAAACTCGCATTAGTGTCACAAAAAAGATTAGTTATTAAATGATGGTCGGCCGGCATTAAGATATTAAGTGTGACAATAGAGTAATAAACTAATAATAGAAGACATCAAAACATTAATCAAAGTTAAATAAATTAAACAAATACTCATGTAGTTACTATTGTACAATGAAGTTTTGAGAAAAAAATTAAAAGTCTTGTATATCAATTTTGAGATTGAGGTTAATCTGCTCGATGCCTCGATCCAAGTATGGAAAAAATTGCGAAATGTGGCTTAGTGCTAATAATTGTCTTCAAAAAAGAAGGATCCATGACCTTGATTAAAAAGTAGTTTGGTTACTTGATAGAGATACTTCCCCACCAGGATGAACCCAACAAAGAGAGATAGAATCAATTGTACTCAAAGGTTTTTTTTTAACATTGTTATATGAATTTGAATCATTGTTGATGACATTCAAAGTCTACATATTGGTTAAAAGTATCTTAGTGTATCTATCATATTACTGGTTTCGATACATGTGTAAACAAAAATTTATAATTAATTGTTAAAATTGTACTGGATGAAATTGGGCGTGGTACTTTTTGTAGAACTCCAAAAATTACATAATACATGTAATTCAATCTGCTCTAATAAATTTACTTAAACTTAAAAAGTAGGTTAATAATATAAATTTGAATTTTATATACAATAATATTATCCCGAAACGTAAAGCATTGTAGCCAATTTTGTATATAATTTTGTCTATAAAAATTATTAAAAACTTTTTATCATAAGAATATTTTTTAAAATCATAACCTTTAGGAAAATGATTGTACATAAATAAATTTTAATTCGTTACCATTTTTATAAAAAAAAACTCGATTTGACAGGTTTTTAAGGTAATATTACAATAAGTCTCGTGCGACTTTAAATTCTGATGCTAAAAATAATAATTTCCAAAAATGGCCAATGTAGTACCTAAAATTAAATCTTATCTGCGTTATTCTTATCTACGGTATAAGCCAATCGACTATCTTTGCATAGTATACAGCTGCAAACATTAGGTTGTGCCACCTCTTATTTATGAATGAAAAAAAAAATTGAAAATAGTTAGAATTATCGACCATTTAAAGTCTGTGTTCGGATATTGTTAAAATTGGCCCCGCCTTTTTCCTTCCCAACAATTTCTTACCCAGTCTGGTTCTCCTTTCAATAAAATAATCAAGATGGGAAAGAAAGACAGCAAGTTGCCCGTATATAATCCCCTTCGTAATATAAACATCTATGTAGTGATATTCCTTATATCTTTCCTCATTTTACTATCTTATGTGTTTAATCCTTATGAACAAAAGATAGGTAACGAGGAGATAAGTAATGAGCCAAACGAGATATTTGAGCCAGGGAATTACAATATATTGTTTGCCGTTACATCTACAGTTGGTGCTATACATCAAAGAAGGTTATTAAGAGAGGCATTTTTTGGTATTAAAAATAATTTGGAACCATGTATGTCCCAGGATGGTAAAGTTTATTATAAGTTCTTAATTGAACCATATAAAAGTGTAGAAAGAGGCACGTTAAGAGACTATACTGCAGAATTAATTGAATACGATGATATTAAAGAATTTCCAAATCTCAGAAACTTTCAAGAGAGTATTCTCCAATGGGTAAGTAAAATTATCAAAATTTTTTTCAATAATCAGTTTTTTTTTTTAATAAACAAATCAAATTTTAATCATTTCTTTTTTTTTTCTTCTTTAGGCACAAGATCTTGACAAGGAAGACATTAATTATAATTATCTTGTAATTATTAATGACAAAGCTCTTATTAATCTTGAAAAACTTCAACAAGTCTTGGAAGAATCCATTAACGGAAATGTATTAACTCAAACTCAAAAACGTAACCTTTTTTGGGGTTCATTCATGACGGAAGGTGCTGATGACATGGCCGTCATTCTTGGTCGTGATGCTATTGCTCCCATTCTTAACTCAAAAGATAACATTATGGTCGTTAACTCAAATTTCACTAATATGATTACACAAGCTTTCCAATATTACCAAACAAATCCTAGTGAGACCGAGTTATTTCTCGTGAATGACGACGTTGGAATTGTAGAATTTCCAAATGCCGTAGAAAATGTCTCAATTGAAAAAACTATAGCTGTTGGTCGTATATTCCTAGAAGAAGATATGAGGGATTTGATTGAGCATCTTTCCATTCCAAAGACTTTTATTTGTAATCGTCAAAATGATCCAAATAAATTAAATATTGCTATAATTACTAGCAGTTTTGTTTATGATAATCTTTGCATGCTTCCCGCAGCTCGTATGACGGGTGATAACAAACGTGGTTACGCTCAAAGAAATGGATACTCTTTTGTAGGAAGGTCCGCTGAATTTTCACAACAACGTTATAAAAAACGTAAAACTGTTTGGGGAAAATTTGATGCTGTTGAAAAAGTCCTTCCACATTATGACTGGATATTCTGGCTTGATATGGATACTGTAATCATGAATTATAATGTAACTGTAGAGGGTCTTTTTGAAAAATTTGTTGGAATAGTTGGTGGATGGGAACAATTTGAAAAGAAACATTTGATTGTTGCGAGACCAGTGCATGATGTAATGATCAATGCCGGAGTGTTTATGATGAGAAATTCTGAATGGAGTCGAGATTTTTTGAGAGTTGCACAAAGTAGAAGAGATCTTTATTTGGGACACATGTATGAACAACATGCTATGTGGGATCTTATACGACAACCAGAATGGAAACCCGGAGTAAGTTGAAAATAAATACACTTTTACTTTTTAATCAGTATTATAATAATCGTAAATCTAATTTATTTGTTTTTTTGTTAAAAAAAAAAATTACAGACTTTATATTTAGATCAAGATGATCGTACTTTTAATACTTTCCCATCTCGATATATACGTGGTGATTTCGTCGTACATTATGCTCCCGATGGTTGTCCTGCAAAACCGATCATTGATGCTATTGGTAAAATGAAATTATTGGAAATAAATCCTAATGCTAATATATCACTTACCCATAAGATGGACCATTAAAAGCGTAATAAACAGAAACTTTTTCACCTTTCAATTTTTGATTTATGAACAATTAATACTATAGATATTTTTATTTTTGACATTAAAAAAATTTTTTGTTTTTTTTTGTAACCAGTTTAATAATAGTAATAATTAATAAGTGAGAATTAAGAAAATTTAAAATCTTTATTTTAAATAAAATTTTTTATAATACAACAAATTTTAAGTTGAACACTAATATAATCTATGTGAAGCCGCTGCGCAGTTACTGAAAATTTTAACTGTAGCATGTGATGTGCATCATACGCCACATCTTAGAATCAGTAGATTTGTGGAATATTTATAGGGAAATTTTAATACATGACGATCACAATGCAAAAAAAAGTGGCGCAATTCACATTTCTAGCCTGCTCGAGTTAAAAAAAATACCGAATTAGTCAAAGTGAGTTAATTTTTCCACTTCATAATGACTAATCATTACAATATACTGCGCATAATTAACAGGCCATTTTATATAAGTAAACCGGAATTTAATTCCGTATTGTTTGTATCACATTTTTTTTTTTTATATTTAATCGAATTGAAAATTTATTTTTCGTAAAAAAAAAAAAATTTTTTTCTTATAAAAAAAAAAAAATGAATTCTTTAACTACGCTCCCCGATTTTCAAAAATTCACAGAAATTTTACCAAATATATATCGAGCAACTTTTAGTCAAAATTATGCAAAACTTTCATATCCGATCAACGTATTCCTTATTCACATCCCTACAACTAGGGATTGTATTCTACTTGATACATTAGATCCAACCAACACTAATCAACTTTTGATTGCACTTTCTGATCATTTCTTCCTATACCCAGATTTTAATTTAAAATATATTGGATTAACTAATAATAATTATGATCATACGGGTTCTATAACAAAATTATTAGAAGATTATAAAGATGTAAAAGTACTAATTGGAGAATCTAAAAATATTAAGAACAATGACTATTTATTGAAAAATTTTGGTGGAAAAGAAGATAAATATCAAATTATTAAACAAGGTAATGAGGATGAATTTGAATATTATAATATTCTTAAACCGATCTTTACACTTGGAAATCCATCAGGTAAGAAATTTTATTTTTCTGAAAAAAGATCTTTATTCTATTCAACTTTTTATTAAATCTAATCTTAATATTTTTAGGTTCACTTTCATTTTTACACGTTCCCACGAATTCATTTTTTATTGGAGATATGATTACGAACATTCCATATATTCCTCTTTCATCAAATCCATCTATTACATTACCATTAACTTCAACCACAATTCAATTAAATAATATAAAATTAGCTATAAATCAAATTTCTCAATTAGATAATGTAGAACATATATTTCCTTCTCATGATCAAAGCCATAATGGCTTTAATGTTGAATTTCTTAGAGCTTTTGTTAGAAATTCTTTCTTATAGCATTTATTTATTCGTTCATGATATCAAATGTTGAATAATTAAAGAAAATTTCATTAAATGATTTTTTTTTAATCGTAAACATTAATTTGAAGGAATCTGAATAAATCTGCGATAAAATATAAACTTCCGCATAATACAACCAATCCACCTTCTTTATTACACTTTGTATAAGCATGATTAAGTGCTTCCCTTAAATTTTCAGCAACAGAAACATTAATGTTTTCCTTTACATTCTTTGCAACCTTTATAATTTCTTTGGGATCATAACAACTTATCCATGGCATACCTTCTACTTTTGAAAAACCAACAGCCGTTAATGAATCATCATCCTTTAATAAAATTTCAAAAATTTCTGAAATATTTTTTCCTTTTGTAGCAGCAAATATCCAATGAGTCTTAATTAATTTATTCTCATGTTTTTTGTCAATAAAAGTTCTTAATGCTTTTACAGCTTGTGGATTATGAGCACCATCAATTAAAAGATTAGATGATATAGACATTCCAAGAATATTTGACAATTTAGATGCATCTATCGATTGTAATCTTCCAGGCCATTTAGTTGATTTAATTCCATCAATAATATGTTCATTAGTTATATTCGCGAATTTTTTTTCGGTCTTTCTTAAAAGATCTATAGCAATAATAGCAGTAGCAGAATTTTCTAATTGAATATCTCCAGATAATGGAATATTAATTTTAATATCCATATTATCTAACAATTTAGTTGAAACTAATCTTGATTCTTCTTTTTCCCATTTTGCACCATCTACAAGTATAATTTTTGCACAACCAATTTCTTCAGCGCATTTCTTTAATGTATCTAAAGCCGCCTTTTCAATTTGTGGAGCAATAATAACATTTCCATTTGTTTTCATAATTCCAGCTTTTTCTTTTGCAATAGATATAATATTATCTCCCAAGAAATCTGTATGATCCATTCCTATAGAAGTGATAATACTTGATAAAACATTATCAAAAACATTTGTCGCATCTAACCTTCCACCCATTCCAACTTCAATTATAGAAACATCAACTTGTTCTTTATCAAACAAATATAATGATATAGCTGTTAATATTTCAAATGAAGTTGATCCTAAATTATTAATAGAATTTATATTCGTTATAAATTCATTTGTTTTTAAGAAATTTTCTTTTGATATCGGTAACCCATTTATTCTAATTGAATCACGAGGTTCAAGTAAATGTGGTGAATTAAATCTTCCAGTTTTATAACCTGATTTTAAAAGGATTGAATCTATATACGCGGATGTTGAACCTTTACCATTCGTGCCCGCTATATGAATTATTGAAAGCCTTTTTTGTGGATTATTTATTAATTCCAAAATTGAAAATATTCTTTCTAAATCTAATTTAATACCAGTTGACATTTTTTTTAAAAAAGGTTTCTTGAAAATGTTGGAGGGAAGTTTTTTTTAAAAATAAATAAATAAATATACATACACGATATATATGTCTTTTTTAGGATCTGCACATCTCGAAAAATCCATACCATACTCAGTAAATCATTCAGTAATGGAATCCGTTTTTCGTCCAAGCCACCAATATGGTTACAGTATATAAATTTTTTATTTCATAAACACGTGCTAATAAAAAATTTAAAGTATGAAACGGTTAGATCAACGCCTATCCGTTTATCCAGTGGAAATGAATATTTTATTTATTGATCGTAAACGTAATTGTAGCGTTATAATCTTCATTACAAGAATTAATCGCTGAATTTTTATAATGCACTCAAAAATATTATTTATGAAGCTTATCGAAATTATCGAGAAACTGTTTCTTTAGGTTTTTATCCTTCAACAAGAGATTGGTATCAAATAGCAAGAACATATCTAATGTGTGTCCTGATATTGATAGTATTGTTAATATTATTAAACAATTTAATGACAGCGGGTATAAATTGTTTTATATGTTTTGTGTCATAACTCCAGGGTATTAATACTTAGATATTTAAAAGTTATTGCCTTTTTCGTATCGCGCTGAAATAAAATATAGTTTGTAATATTAATACATAATACATCGTATTTTCTGTACGCATCTAAATTATAAAACTAAATATAAGTCTTTGCGTAACAGTCTAATATACCAATTTAGTAAAAAAAATTATAAACCTTTATATGTATTTTTTTGTAAATTTTTAATCATATGACGGTATCTGAAATCCGATTTTCGTCTAAGCCACCTAAATTTTTACTTTTATATATTTGACAGGTCAATTTGAATAACTTGAATCCAAATTTTATAAATTTTATTTCATATGAAACATGTCTGCTAATTACAACCAAAGAATTGTTTTGAACATTGGTGGAATCAAGGTAAAAAAAAAAATAATTGACGATTATATTTTTAAGAAACATTTTTGTAATAATATAATTTAAAAATTTGCAGTATGAAACGATCAAGTCGACGCTTATTATGTATCCTGATACATTATTAGGGATAATGTTTAGTGAAAGTAATGGAATTTTAGTTCATCCAACAAATGGAAACGAATATTTTATTGATCGTAATGGATATGCATTTCGTTATGTCTTAGAATATTATCGTACTGGAAAGGTTTTATGGACCGATAACACTACAATTACTTTACAAGAATTAATCGCTGAATTTGATTATTTCAAAATTCCACACAATTTAGAAAAAGAAAATAGACTAATACAAAAAAATCAAAAAAATCATAACCTTGCTACCGTTGATGAATTTGCAGCTACTTTAGATGCTTTTTATGATGCTATCAAAGTTATTATTTATGAAGCTTATCGAAATTATCGAGAAACTGTTTCTTTAGGTTTTTATCCTTCAACAAGAGATTGGTATCGAGTAGCAAGAACTTATCTAATGTATGTAGATCCCGATATTGATAGTATTGTTAATGTTCTTAAACCATTTAATGCTAGCGGATATAAATTGTTAAAAGATTTCCGTGAAAATATTATTCGTAAACTTAAAGAAGAATTTCCGGGTTTAAAAGTGAATGGTGGATCTAATATTTTTTATTCTTATCTAAAAATCACTATAAAAATAACAACCCCAGCACAATCAATTCTTCAGAGATCTAAATTAAATAATTAACCATTAAAATATTTATAATTTACGACTGCTTGTTATCATTTATCATTATAACAATTTAAATTAATAAATATCCCAAGTATTTTTTAAAGTTTTTAAGGGTTTTGCTTTTATATTTTCGATTAAATTTCGTCAGTAAATTCACTATGAAAATTGAAAATTATTAATGTAATTTGTTTAGCTGTGGTGACATTTAAAAAGTTAAAACCTTGTTATCACAAAAATATAATTATCGATAGAAATTATGTGATAGTTAATTATCCGTTATTGTACATTGTACATTTTGTACATTATTTCAATATATGTTACAATTATGTTTTAGTGATTCGAATTTTGAAGCTGCCAACTTTATGTAAATAAATTTAAAAATCGCTTAGGGATTTAATCTTTGAATGCGCAATAATTCCAAAATCTCAAATATTACTCGCCTAAAAACAAACGTGACCATTTATGTACATTACACAGTAATCCCTGTGACCCCTGTGATTAAATGATGAATTTTAGATGACGAAAAAAATTGCAATAAGTTTAATATGTGAGTAGCGTTATTTCGAGCTGCTTGATCATACTAGGCAGTTTAAAATACTAGCTCCCAAAGATACGAAAAGAAAGGAAAGAAATGAAGTATTAAAATAATAATTAATTTTTGTAATTTTAATTAAAATTTTCTTTTAGTTGATTGAAATCAAACATCCTATGTTTCATAAGCAATTGAATAAGAGAATAATTAATGCGAAAATTTTTTGGTTTCTTGTAGTATCATGTCGGGTGAATTACAAAACTTATTTTTACTATATACCGCGGAAATTCATGCATAAATAATATAATCTTTTTTTTTTTTTGCGATCCAAAATCTTCGCTACGGAAGATACACATTGTATACTCATCTGTTATATATACCACCAGCTGTTACTCTACTCAATATTCATAATGGGTAGTTTTCAGCCACGGACTAGGTCTAAAGTGTGTCGTGTCTAACATGAGAAGGGGGGAGAAAAGGAGAGAGACAAGTAATAAATAATAAATTGGTCCTTTGAATGTAATATATATATATATATCATGCGTTAATCCCTAATACGTTTCTTGGAGCGATGTTTCAAGAACGGAATCAACAATTACGTCATCCAAAAAATGGCAATGAATATTTCTTTGATCGTAACGGTTATGCATTCCGTTATATTCTCGAATTTTATCGGAATGGAAAACTCGATTTTAATGATAATAACATTTCAGGAAATGGATTAGCCTATGTTTCATACGATGAATTGTTACAAGAAATTGATTATTTTCAAATTCCTATAAAAGATAATTTGGAAGATTTTCCTTCTAATGGAGAATTGGCCGAAAGATTAGATGGATTTATTCAAACATTAAAGAAATGTATCCATCATTTAAAAAGGGAGTTTGTTATCGGTTTTTATCAATTTGTTATTGTTTTTTATGAGGTACCATGCATTAACCATATTTCAATGGAAGTAATAAATTATTATACAGCTCCTGGTAATAATACTATAATTAAATTATTAAAACCTTATTCAAATTGTGCTTATAGCATATTAGATTTATATGGAGACAAAATTATGAATAAATTTAATTCTAGGTATGCTTTACATTTGAGCTTAATTGATTGTAATGTTCCCTCTCCAGTCACAGTAAAGTAAAAGTCTTACATATCTATTTAGATGCTATTCATTTGATAGTGAAAATGTTCTTAAACACTCAAAAGAATTAAAGTAGTACTTTTATTATTTTCTTTATTTGTAATTTTCTTGGAAATTTTCTTTTAATTTCTTTAATAAATGAGAATATATTATATATATTATTATTTGAAAAAAAAAACTTCAAAAATACATCTAATGATCATATATTAAATAAATCTAATAAATATTTCTAACTAAAGAAGATTTAGCAAAAATGTATTGATGATTAATTTGAGTAAGAATTGTAATAGTGATTAAAATAGTGTTTGCCGATTGAGAAGTTTTTTTAAAACTGATCGTTTCATTAAAATCTCTTTTCAATTTTCTTTCAATCTCATTTCCATACAATTCTAATAATTTAAATCCACTTGCTCTAAATGGTTTCATAATTTCTTTTACACTATCAAGATCTAAATCACATTCAATTGATGATGATTCATGATGTCCATGTTTTTCTGGATTTTCAAATGTTGGTAATCTTGAATGAAAATAAATACTAATTTGTCGTCTTAAATTATGATGTATTTCATAAATTACATCACTTAAAGCGATTATAAATGAATCTAAAATTTGTACATGCTCTTCAATTGTTGCCATTCTACGTATTCTAACCACCTTATTATTATTATTATTATTTGAAGGGTAATTATTATTTGGAGCACCAGAATTAGAAGGTTGAGGATAATAAGAATATTGAGGATTAGTCGTAGCAAATTTCGGATCAAAATTCCTATCATCATTATAAACGGTAGTTACATTAGGAGGATTGTTTGTAGGAGGGTTATTAGTATGAGGATCTATATTCGTTTCTATTTTTGAATCGTCTGAAGTTGTAGAAGGAAAAGTTGTAATTGACATTTCTTTAAACAATTCTCTAATTTCATTTAAATCGTATTCTTTTTCATCATGATCTTGTTGATCTTTTAATTCTTTTAATTTATTTGGGATTTGAAAAAATTCAAATTCTAAAATCATTTCTTTAAGACTAACTCCATTACAACAATATCCTGTTTCATTTGAAGATGTCCATAAAATCTGTCCTGTACGATGATACTCTAATATATAACGAAATGCATAACCGTTACGATCAAGGAAATATTGATTTTCTTCATTTGGTCGATTAATCTCTTTATACCCTTCGCCAAATATAGTTCCAAGATATGTATCAGGATATTTAGTAAGCGTCGATCTATTTGTCTCGTACTACAAATTTAAAAAATTATTATTCTCAACGTAATCAAAAAAAATCAAAATAAAATAAATAAAATACCCTAATTCCTCCAACATTTAAAATAATTTTCTCGTCATTTGATGCCATTTTTTTAGTTAATTTTTTTTTTTTAAAAAAAAAAGGAAAAAAAAAAAAAAGAATAAGAATAAAATGGTCCAGGAATAGAATTCCCGATAAATAGCTTTTTGTGTCGTATTATATAATCTTAATTTAACCAATTTTGTAATGACTTTGAAATTCTTATAAGTTTAATAACACTGTGTTTATCCCAGGACCAGAAATTTGATTGGATGAAAATTGGTTCGTGTAACATTTAATCTCGCACTATTTCCAAATTTTCAAAAAGTACAATAATGCGTAGAGAAATCGATATATTAAGATCACAATATGATTTTAAGCAATGAAAAAAATTTATATTGTTCTTTTGCGAGAAAGTTCATGTGCATAAATGTGCCTATAAAGATATAATATAATTTGAAAATAAAGACAATAAACAAGGCAAAAAAAAAAAAATTCAAGAAAGTTTTTTTTCCTATAGCAACTTTTCTTTTCAATACTCGGACAAATTGCATTATGATCCGTACAAGTTGCTTACCAAAAATTCCCTTGTGATATTTCATTATCAATTCTAGTCTTCAAAACTCATGAATATATAATAACGTATTCGGGATACCTACGGAAAATCTACTAAAAAGACGTACTGTATCTCAACAATCCCAACATTTAAAATAATCACGTGAAATTCTACATCACAACTCACGTCCAAAAATCTTAGATAGAACCCCCCTTTCTACTACTACTAATTTTTGCGAGAAGATTTCTAATTACTATTCTAAAATGCGGCGTCACGCCATTTTAATAATCAAAGAGAAGTAATATTTGATAATGATAAAATCAACGTTTATTTAATTAAAGAAAAAAAAAAATATAATTTGCACTATCTGCTATTGTATCTATTATTATCTATAATAGTCTCTCTCTCCCCTAATAAGGGATTTTCGGTACAACAATACCTAATTTTTTATATTTTTCAATTACTCTCATGATTTCTTTACTTACGCCTAAAGGTTTGTTATTCTTATTCAAAAATTTATTTCTAATATTAATTAAAAAATTAAGAGATTTCTTTGGTATACGATTTTTCCAACTTTTAAAAAAAGATTCTAAATCTTCTGGAAGTAAAACTGAAGACATTTCATATAATTTTAATTCATAAAAATTTTTTGGAGAATATTTTACAACTACTTCCAAAATTTCTTTTTCACTTGATTGACTTGAAAGAAAATCATACCAAATTTCTATACTTTCTAAATATTGACAATTATTAAAAATAATTTTTAAAGTTGCTAATCCATCATCTGTTAATATTGAAGAAATCTTTAAAAGATTTGGACAAAATTTTGCTATAGATAATCCTAATGAACCCTCAATACCATCCATAATTAATTCTTTAAGATTATTTCCATTATTTTCAAAAAATTTTATTAAAAATATTTCATCTTTTGAATGTTTAATTTTTAAAATTTGTAAATTTGAAAAAATGACATTTTCTAATTCTTGAAAAGAAGTTTTATGTTCAAATGATAAATCAAGTTCTCGTAAATTTGTAAAAAATGAATTTGTTATATCAATTCCTTCATCCATTTTTAATTTATTAATTAAAGGATTGAAAAGGTTTGTTAAAACTGTCTTTATACTCCTCTTTCCTGCTATAGTTCTATAAGAAAATAAATTTAAACATTTTAAATTATTTTGTTTAGAAATTAATTCTACTAATCCATTTGAAACAATATTTCGAAATTCTATACTAAGTAATTGTAAATTACGACAAATTTGAGATAATCGATAAAAGAAATGTGATTCAACTTCTGAATCACAACATAATTCTGATAAATTTGTTAAACAATCTTTCGCTCCAGGAAAGTACGTAAAATGTGAATTATTTCCATGATATTTCAATTTTTTTAATGAAGTTATTTGATTCATAAACATTTTAATAATTTCTTGTTCTATTAAATGTTTATTATAATCTAAACTTAATGAAGTAACAGATTTTTTGTCTTTAAGAACATAATGAACCATCGTATTAAATTTATTAATTGAAAGAACTTTTGTAAATGATGGATAATTAAATAATGGTGATTTTGAAGTAGGCGTTGAAATAAATATTCCATTCTTATTTAAAAGATCTTTTGATTCATTAGGAAGACAGGAAATTAATGTACTAATAATTGCTAATGGTACATGCGTTCGGTATGAATTATCTATATTATATTGAAAATTCCAAACATTTCTCCATAATATTCTAACAGCAATTTCACACCAAAGACGATTTACTAATAAACATGAATGTAAAGTAAGATAATTTTCTTCCAAATATTCAAGTATTTCATCAAGACAATCGACGGGAAGTTGAAGAGGCATTTTTTATTTATAAAAATATTTTTAAAAGGAGTTTAAAATTATGCTTCTTATATTAATGCTACTGTTACAATAAATTTTTTTTTTTCTGTAAATCAGGGCCAAAATTAGTATTATTTCGGAATAGAATCAATAAAATCCGATTTGCACGATTTAACCGTTGCCAGTCTCAATAATCTAATAATCTGCGATCCTATTGGTCAATACACACTTGATCATGCATTTAATTATATATTGGATTTTATTTATATCAGTATACATGTATATATATATATAAAAAAAAAAAAAAAAAAATGAAAAAAAAAATGAAAAAAAATGAAAATATGAAAATATGACATATGAAATATGATTGAATGAATAATCTAAGATAATTTCACTGGCATTTGGCCGGTAAAGATTAAGAATTTACAATGTTTTCCTGGAAAATCACATCTGAATCTGAACCGGCCTGCCATCTCTGATCCGACATAAAATCCTATAAAAATATGAAATACTTCGTATTTTTATCTATATAATCTATATGATCTATTAAAAGTATTTTAAAAATTGATTTTAATTTTAAGTAATATTTTACTACTATAAAATTATAAAATTGTAAAATTGTATAATTGTATAATTGTAAAATTGTAAAATTGTAAAATTGTTTTAACAATTTACAAATTTTACATTTACAATATTTACAATTTTGAAATAATAATAATTTTTTCTTCATTATTATACGGAAGAAAATCTAATTATAAATTAAAAATAATAATTAAAAAAACATATTTCACGACTTTTTTTTTTTTTTTTTACTTATAATAGAAATTTGAAAATTACCTTTATTTTGATTAAATAAGATTACTTTTATTGTTTATAATTAGAATAAGAAAATTCATATATTATTATTATTTCTTTTACGAATTTTTTAATTAAGAAAATTGAAAGAATTTAAGAATTTTTGAATTTTGAATTTTTTAGAAAATTGTTTTATTTAATTGTTAATATATATAATATAATTTCACGAGAATAATTTTAATAAATAAAATAATAACGAAGAAAAATTGGTGGTTATATACATAATTTTATAATAAATCAAGTTTTAATACAAGTTTTCCATTCTTTCCTTATTTACATTAACGGAACTCACATACTTGGAAATGCCCGCGAAATTGTAACAATGATTGAATCAAATTTGATTGTGCCACGTAATATTAACAGGATTCCAAACAAGTTTTTCTCTTTCATACAATAACGCGAAGGAAAATGTTTTGCTTAAAGAACAGATTTAACGAATTTCACAAGAAAACTGATTATAATTGTAAAATAGATTGCTTGCAATCTTATCCTAAAGAGTAAAAAAAAACTCTAGAATGAATGCGAAATGAAAATAAAATGAAAATAAAAGAACGTTTTCTGATGAGCCAATTACTATATTTGTATAATAATAACCTTATCTGTATCACCTTATCTTGGGATTCATTGTATAGCAAGCATATAGACGCTAAACATAAATTGAAAATTTGTGTGATTATCAACTGTTTAGAAATCAAATTTTGATTGCTGCATTATCATATATTCACTAGATCACTAGATCAATGGTAAATAATAATTATTAATCCTTTTTAATAAAAGATTTTGTAATGTATTACTATTATTAGAGTCATTTTCACGTAAGCGCATAAAATGTTTACAAAAAAAGGGACGCCAAAATTATTTTTATTGTGATCTTTTCTTCCGTTTTGAGCAGTTATTGTTTACGAATTAGGTATGTAGATCAATCACGTTTTTCGAATACCCGAACCTTCCAAAGATAAGAACAAGTTTTATCTGTAATACGCATTTAACCAAATTTTAAAGTTAATCCAACTTCTAAAATAATATAAATAAAATCATTTCCTCTCTAATTTTTTAAGAACGTATTTCCATTTCACAAAAAGTTTTCCGATTTTCGACTACATATGCTAATCACGTGAGTGTATGATCATCCGTATTTTAAGAATTTTAAGAATTTTAAAGAATTTTAGCTCTTTAAGGTCTTTAAAGAACATAGATTACCACTCAAATCTTACTATTGTGTAAATTTGTTTCTAAAAGAGACGAACAAGAATGAGAAGTAATTTCTAAATTTGGTGGTGGTAATTGTATCATTGTCACCAATATTGAGCGAATATTAAAAAATAGTAAAATAAATATAATAAACATAATAAATATAACTAATATAATTTTTTTTTTTTTTTGAAGACAGGCAGATATATGATCGCGTTTATTATGTGGAAAATCACCACCTGTCATACCATAGAATGCATAGATCCTCAAAGTGAAGCTTTGTACCCAAAGCTTCCTTAGATAAAATATGCTCTGATTCTTTCCTATACCCCAGTGCAAAACACCAAAATACATAAAAAGAAAATCAAAACTATTCTACCTCTACCCCTTTTCTATAAAAGCCAGTTTCTGAAGGCATAGTAAATGCTCCAATTAAAACTCCTATTTAAAAACCTTTGACATAAACATACCTTTATAATATCTATTCTAAAATAGGCCAATTCCTAACAGCATCTTTGGGCTCCCACCAATTTGAGATGAATACTTATGCAAGAGTGCATATTGACATCTCTCCAATCCTTATCTAAGAATATTTGTCTTTGACATACCTATATTAAAATAAATAATCACTTATGAAGTCTATCCCAAATCTAAAACCTAAGCTACTATTCCAACCATGTGTATTCTTATCTTCTTTTATTCTTTTTTTTTGGATTATTTTAATTATTTTAACAATACATTATGTGGCTAAAAAAGTATCACCATATTGTGAAATAAATAACTATGGATGCAATAATAATGGTGGCCAATCACATTACAATGATTGACTATAGATTAATTTTTCCAATACCTCCCTACTACCTCATATAGCTAAAAATTATATTATCATAAATGCTACAAAAGTAAGTTACATTGGAAAACAGAAGTAAATTATGATAATAAACAGGTATTCATAAAGTACCAAAAGAAAAAATCCCAAAAAAACATAAATTAAAGGAAAATTAATACTAAACTAGTACTTTTCAGAAAAGATTTTTTTCTTTCATCCTTCTTTCACTTTTTTACATTCATAAAAATCCAAAGTAAGTAAAGTCATAATTTTTTTTACAAAACTTTCTTAATTTTCATTCCTTCTGATTTTACCTGCCCAATAGCTAAAGCAAAAATATTCTTTTTAAAAATTTAAAGTAGCCAAATACACTGGTACAAAAAAAATGAATTATTATTCAAAAAAAGGTAAAAAGTTATAGGTATATTTTATAAAAAATTAAAGTAAATAATTTAAATCAATAAAATTATACATAAAATAAAAACAGAAACATCTTTATTTAGATTTTTAAAGTTTCCTATTATTTAGAAAAGCTTTGAAGTTATATTTTTATTTTTTTAAAAAAATAATCAAAAAATTACAAAAAAAAGTTACTTTTCAATATAACTAATATAATTAATATAATTAATAAAATAAATATAATTAATAAAATAAA
>QKYT01000227.1:79877-110410 GCA_003550305.1 Glomus cerebriforme
AATTAATAAAATAAATATAATAAAATAAATTTAACTAATTTAATCAATTTAACAATCATAACTAATTAACTAATCTAACTATTATAATTATTATAATTTTGGAAAATCTTAATTTAGATTACCAAATTTAATTGATAGACCTATCATTAGCAGTATATTTATTTATTATTTTGCCATTTATATTTATATTAAATTTTTTTTTTTTTCTATTTTTTTTTCTCTTTTATTTTATAAAAATTTATTTTAATATTTTAAGAAGAAAAAAGTAATTTATTATCATGATGATGCATCACTATCCTATTATGTAATCTATTTTATTATGTAACTTATATTATATAATAAATTATATTCTTAGACTTAGTTTTTTATTTTTACTATTTATTCTAGTAATAGAATTTTTTTGGTATTCTATAATTTTTATGCTAAACATATAATATCATATAATTTATAAATTATGTAATTTTTATTTTTTAACAATTTTCTATAAGTATTTATAATAAATATTATTTATTATTTAATATATTACAAATTAATCAATACTTTAGAATTAATATTTAAAAAATTATTAAAAAAATGCTTAAATTTAATATTTATTAATTACTATATAAATTTATATTAATTATTTACTAATAAAAAAATACAGTACTTAATAATAGTATTTTGAAAAATTTTGCAAATAAGTTGAATTGACAAAAACAAATTATTATTATGGGACTATGTGACGACCTGTCGCCATAGCGACCCCTATAATTCCGGCCAAAATTAAGTGATCGGCAAAAAATTATCCTTTTTTGGAATTTTGTGTAACACAAAACTTCGATTTTCGAGAGAAATAAAATTGCCTTTTTTGGGTTGTATAACGTTACATTAATTCCAAATAAGAAAATTCCGGCCGGCGTTATAAAATTTGCTAAAATTAGTAGTGTGACGAATAACATNTGACAAATAGNNTTTNTCATNCCGAAAAAATTTTAAGTNCCTAGAATAAATAGTAAAAATGGAAAACTACGTGTGACGCGGGGGGTGACAAATTATTATATAGTATAAGTCACGTGGGGTGGCGATGCATCGCCATGGCGATAAATTACTTTTTCCTTTTTTATATTCTAATAATTTTCTATTTAAAGTTTTAATAAATAAAATACATATTGCTACAATAAATTTTATATTAATTAAAGTAAATTTGATATTAGCTAAAATTTAATCTAATAATATATTTTTTCATAATAGATAAAGATATAAAATTTAAAGTAAATAATGTTAATTGCTTAATAAAAGAAAATATTAAGTAATATTACAAAAAATATTAAAATTTGACTATTTTTTATTAAATGATTAAAATCTTTTTAATTTTTCTTTTTGTAAGTTTCAGGTTCAGGGCAGTATAACTATTGAAACTGTAAGTTTTGCAATAAAATATTATGAATTAGTTGCTTTTTATCTTTTATTAAATTTTACTAACTTTTTAATAAGACTTTAATATAGTTTCATCAAATTACTACATTTTGTCATTTTACCTATTTGCTAAATTCTCTAGTTTTGCCAAGTAATCTTACTTTATTTCCTTTGCTTTATAAATTTTATGATTTATATTTACTTATTAATCATATGATTTTTTTATGTGATATATTAAAATTTAGTTCTTAACTAATATATTTTTTGAATGATTTATCCAAATTACTATAACTTAATAAATAAATAACTAAATAAATAATTATAATAAACCTACAATATTTATTATACTAATTATATAAATTCTACTATACCCAATATTTTATATATTATAATATATATAAATTAATAAAAAAATATCAAATTATTAGTATTTTATCAAATTACAAATAATTCAGTAATTGCAAAAAGATAATTTTACTACTATTTAACTTGTCTCAATAAGATAATTTTAATGAGTAGTATTTTATTCTATTATAATTATTAGATAATTATCAATTTGATAAAACATAAATAAAAAAAATGCTGAATTGTTAATATTTTATCAAGTTATGAACTATTCAGTGATTATAAAAGAATAAATTTATTATTATTTAACTTATCTTGATAAGATGATTCTAATAAGTAGTATTTTATTTTTTTATGATTATTAAATAGTTTGCAATTTAACAAAATGCAATTTTTTTTAATTTTAATAATTTTAACATATTGAAATTATTTTAGTATTTCAATTAATTAGAAAGGTAATGTCAAAATATTAAAATAATTTTAACAATTTTAACATATCAAAATTCTTTAATTTTAGCAAGTAATTTTAATTTATATACTTATAAATTTTTCTTAATAAAAACTATCTTGAAAGTATTCTTAATTTTAACTTTTAGAATTATAAAAATTAGTCATAAAGAATAAATTCTTATTAACTTGGATTACATGTAAAGTTTTAATCCTTTATATTTATTAAGATAATAATATTAATCATTTAATAAATATATATTTTAAGTATTTATTAGATGAAAATTTCTAAGTTTACACGGGGTGTCTGGATATATATCACGTGATTTTTACTATATGATAATTTATCATCCCCTCCTGTGTCACACCTTCTATTTCATTTTTTCTATTTATTCTAGAGACAAATTTTTTCAAGGAATGAAATCCTATTCATCACATATTATTTGTCACGTCCCTAATTTTGGCCGGATTTCATAATGCCGGCCAGAATATCCTTTTTTTTGGAATATTGTACTACATTACATGATCCAAAAAGGCAATTTTATTTATGAATTTTGGGTTACATGAAATTCACAAAAAGGCAATTTAGTTGCAGATCATTTAATTCTGGCTGGAATTATGACTCTGTGTTCAGACACCCGTGTACAAATAGAAATTGCCTTATTAGATAATCATATTTAATAAATACAAGTTAAATATTTATTTAATTTGCTAATATTTGATTTACTGGATTATTCCTTAAATAGTAAGCAATTGTGAGCAAATTTACCCACAATTTTACTGTAAATTCAGCTCTTATCTATTTTTAAAAATAAAAAGTTATTTCAAAAAAAAAATTTCTAAATAAATTAATGTTTATAATATATAATAACAAGTATTAATTTACTGATTATATTAAAAAAATAACTTATTGATAAATATTATGCATTTTTAAAAATAATTGTAATTTTAAAAAAAAATATTTTTAAATTTAACAATCTCAATAGAATTTAATTGTAATTATATAAAACCTTAGTACAATATTTAGAATTTATTATAAGAAATAATTTTTATTAATTGTATTTTTTAATTTTAGATGTACAATTTTGATTTTTCATAATATTTTAAAAAATGAATAATTTCATAAAATTTATCAATAAAAATGCAATTGATACTACTTATTTTTTTTAAAATTCAAAAAATAGTTAAAAAGTTAAATTCTGATTTTATAAGTAAAACAAATTGATTTAAATTATAAAAATTTTATTTTTTTTTAATTTATATCATTTAATATTTATTTGAGCATGATAATCTTTAAAACAATTACTCTTATTATAGCATAAAGGTTACATTATATTTGTATTCACTTTTTATATTATCATTATTAGTATCATTTGTTAATGAAATATTTTTTGAAAATTTAGCAGTATAAAATATTTATATTCATTTTCTAAAATTTCTTGTGAAGTTTCCATTATAAAAAAAAATAAAAAAAATTAAAATTAAAAAAAAAAATAAAAAAAAATAAAGAAAATTAAAATTAATAAAAAAAATAAAAAAATACTAAAATTCTAAAATTCTAAAGCTTTAACTTTTGGCTTAATTTGTAGTTTTATTTTGAAAATTTATTAAATAGCTAATAATAGACTTAATAGTTAAAATGTAGATTAATATAATTTAGCTAAAATTAAAATTTTTTTTATTGGATCAATCATTTTATTTTATGAATTACAAGTAAATTTCTGCAAAACTCTTTAAGAAATAAAAATAAAAAAAAGATTTATTTATATAGCAATTCTAACTGAGATTGTCTAATGAGAATATCAGAGTTGCAAATCTTATTTCAATTATGTTAAATATGAATGCTAAAGCTATGTTTATTTCAAAAATACTAATAAATTATCAATAAAAATTCAGAATAAATTTATATTATAAAATAAAAATAGTTAAAAAATAGTAACTGAATAATTAATTAGTTGAAAGAATAAAAAATTAGTTTAAAATAATTACAAAATTAATAAGAAATTATATTATTATAAGTATATAAGTCCAAATTATTTAGCAAAAAATTACAATAGATTTTCTTTAAAATATTAAAAAGAATGAAAGAAAAAATAAAAAAGAATAGGAAAGCAGATAGCTAAATATAAATTCTAATAGAATAGTTTATTTATAAAAAATAAAATTACAGATCATAAATATTATAAATTAAATAATTTAAATACTAGATTAGAGTTCTTAATGAGTTGAATCAAGTCAAACCAAATTATATTATAATTAAGTTATTTAAATTTATTTGAATTGAGTTAAATTAAATTAAATTAAATTAGTAAAAATTTAAAATTAAATTGAATTAAGTTAAGTTAAGTTAAATTAAATTAAATCAAATAAAAATTAAAATTAATTAAATCTTATATTTAATAAAATTATTTTTCTTATATATATTTTTATTATAAAAAATAATTTATTTTAATTATAAAATATTATAATATATATGTTTACAAATTATTTTTTTATTATAACTTTAAATATAAAATATGAATTGTTTTTCCTGCAAGATTACACCTTTTATGAGTTACAAGATTTGTTCTATCTAAAAATGCTTTTTCAATTAATATATTAGTAGCTAAAAATATATAAAAAAATATAATATATTAAAATTAAAATATTAATATATAATATTTAATAAAAAAATATATTTAATATCTCGAATAGTAAGAAAATCACAAGCTATTGTTATCAAATAAGGATATTGAGATTTATTTACCTATAAATAAATAATAAATATAAATATTTAAATTTAAAATAAAAAATATTAATATATAATATTAAAATTAAATTTTTGCTTTTATTTTATTTTATTTTTTTTATATTATTATTAATTTATTCTTTTTTTATTTTTTCTATAAGTTCTCTATTTAGTTTATTTTTTTGATCTTAGAATAATAATATCAGTTGTTAAATTTTTACAGAATTCAGTATATTAGTTTAATTTTTTTTTATCTTTATTTATTTAATTTATTCTTATTCTTACTTTTTTTTTTTATAGGTTCTCTTAAATGATTTATTTTTTTAACCTTAAAATAATAATATTAGTTAGTAGATTTCTATTAGGGTTCCTTAAATTCAAATCAAATCAAATATGAAGCCAATTTGAATTTGCAAATTTAAATTAAATGTTAAATGTTAAATCAAATTGTATATATCTAATTTCTACAGAAATTGATATATTAATTTAATTTTTTTTTTCATTTTATTTATTTAATTTATTCTTATTTTTACTTTTTTTTTTTTTTTTTTTTTTTTTTTTTTTTTTTTTTTTTTTTTTTTTTTTTTTTTTCTTGAATAGTTTATTCTTTTGACTTTTATAAATTAGCAGACTTTTATAAAATTTAGTATGTTATTTTAATATTTTTTTTTCATTTTTATTTATATTAATTTATTCTTACTTATTTTTACCTCCTTTTTTTTTTATAGATTCTTTGAAGTTTAGATTTGTTTATTTTTTNTTTTTAAAATGACAATATAGATTAGTAAAGATTTTTATAAAATTTGATATATTAGTTTGAATTTTTTTTTTATTTTTATTTATTTTAATTTATTCTTACTTACTTTTTTTTTTGTAAGTTTTCTTGAATAGTTCGTTCTTTAAACTTTAGAATAGTAATATTAGTATATTAATAATATTAATTTTTCTTATTAGTTTTATTTTATTTATTTTTACTTATTTATTTTTTTTTTTTTTTTTTTTAATTTTTATATTTTTAGATTTGATAAGTAATGTTAGAATGGTAATTTGGTTTTTTATAAAAAAACTAAATTTTATTTTTTTTTGAAAATTTCTTGAATCATTTAGTTTTAGTTTATTTTTTTTAATCTTAGAACAGAAATTTTAGCAGACTTTTTAAAATTTAATATATTAAAATATTTTTCTTTTTTATTATATTTTTAATTATTTCTTTCATTTTCTTTTTGTAAATTTGGATTTTCAGGTTAAAAGATCATAGAATTTTATTTGAATAAGTGATATAAAGTAATAGAGTAATTTTTCATTATAATTAACTAATTTTTTTTTTTTTTTTTTCTTTTTGATTTTATATTTATATATAAAGATCAAATTAAACTTGTAAATCAATAAGTCAAATTAAGTCTGACTTGTAATTTAATTTGTAATTTAATTTATGATCACAAGTTAAAAATTTTATTAACTTGATTCAACTCAATTCAATTTAATTCATAATTCAATCCAAATTGATTCAATTTATCCAAAAATCTATATCAAATTATACAAATAAGTTCTAAAATTAAAATATGAAAAGAAAATTGAAATAATAATGAAAAAGAAGTTTAATTAAAAGCTAATATAAGATCAAAATTATAAGATAAATTAATTACTGAAATATGAAAATTAATAGTAGTTGTATTAGATATGTAAAATACAATTAAGAATATATAAAAAAAATTAAATAAATAGAGAAAAAAAATAAAAAATTTAAGAAAAAAAATATATAATAATAGTAAAATTACTATTATTATAAATTTATGATAAAAATAAATACAATAAAAATTGGGATGAAGAAATGAAATATACACTGGTAAGGTTGTCTGCCTAAACCTTTTCAAAATCCTACGATTAGTTTCGTCAAAATTTTACTATAGATTTATTATAGTTTCGGCAGAGTTTTGGCAGTTTTAGCAATTATAATAGGTTTCAGCAGTTTCGCTTTTCTCCAGAGTTTCACCAGTTTTTTAATATAACTTTAATATAGTTTTGGCAGAATTTCACTTTTCGGTGAAATGCCATCTTGCCTAAACCCCTAGGTTTCGGCAAACAACCTTATACACTAGTTAAAATTAGTACTATTAGGTATATATTGGATATCCAATATGTGTGAAACATTTGTAGAATATATTTATGGTATTTGTAATTTATATATATAATTTTTCAGATTAATTTATAATTTTAATTCAAACAAAAAAAACAAAAAATAGATTGTATTAAAATTGATAAAATTTATTTATTAGGTAATATATTTAATTAAAAACAAAAAAATAAATTCTATATAAAATCAAATCTAAATTTAATAAATTGTGGATAAATATATACTATATAAATTAATTATACTGTAAGTAACATACTAATAAAATTGGATTTTAATTACATGGTTAATGTATTCACTTGTTTGCTTATTTATTTTCATTATATTCAATTTGACCATTTAATGAAAGTAACATTATTCTAAATAGGTTGTTTGAAAAGGAACAATAATAAAAAAAAGGTAGTAAAAGAATATTAGTAGAAGAAAAGAAATAAAAGTTAGTAATAGAAATTAATTAGTATAGAAGGAAAGAGAAATATTAGTAGTAGGAGAACGTTGATGAAATATATTAATAGGTTTATTAGTAAGAAAATAAGAAGGAACATTAAATAGAAAAATGTCTACCCTTGATATAGAAAGTACTTAGAAACTAACTTTTCTCCTGATTAATGAGATTCTAATAAATCAAAAGAGGCTAACCTATTGGGTACAAGAATCCTACAACTTTATCCCTAGGTAGTCAAAAATCTTAGATAGTTTCAAATCACAGCAAACATGAAAAGATAAACTATATATAATGCTCGACAACAAGTTACCAGTCACCTATAAATTGAAATAATTATTGCACAAATATATTCCTATGTAAACATTTTTTTTAATAATTAATTTACTTTTTATAGTATAAGTAAAGTTAATCATTAAGTTAAAATATACTTTTGCCAAAAATTATATAAAATTTAAATAAATATTGATCATTATATTTTAAATTTTATTAGAAAAATTAGCATTTTAATAGAAATTTTTAAGTATTATTAAAATTTAAAATAATTTGTAATATTATAATATTTTTTTTAAATCAAATTATTTGTTATAATTTATAATATATTATTACAAAGTATTATTAAAATCAATGAAATAACCAGTAAGTTACATATATTTAATAATGATATTTTTCATTTATTAATTTAATTATTTGTAAATTATTGAGTTAAAGAATAAATTATAATTTTAAATTTTGATTATTATAAAAAAGTTAAAAAATAAATAGTAAGATTTATATATTTTTAATAAAAAAATTTTGGCCAAATTTAGTTTATTAGATCTGGCTAAAATTTGGTAAGTAATTTAGTAATAATTTACAAATGATCAGCAAATGCCAATTAAAAGTACGTAATTTGCCAACTATTTTATTAATTTTGATGATATTTTATAATAATATATTATAAATTATATTAAATAATTTTATTTTAAAAAAAAATATTATAATAATACAAATTATTTTAATATTATAATAATACTTAAAATTTCTATTAAAATACTAATTTTTCTAATAAAACCTAAAATATATTAATCAATTTTTATTAAAATTTCATATAATTTTTAACGAAAATATATTTTAACTTGATGATCAACTTTACTTATACTATAAAAAGTAAGTTAATTATTAAAAAAAAATATTTTTATAGGAATATATTTGTGCAATGATTATCTTAATTTATAGATAATCGGTAACTTGTTGCCAGACACTGTAGCAATAAAAAAAAATATTAAATAGTGAAAATGTTATATGATACTGGATCAGAAGATGTTAGATAAAGCATAAGGGCCAGTTTGCACTAAGGAAAGTTGTATCACTTTCTATCTTTATAAATCTTACATTCTTATATGACAAGTTATATTTTTCTTTATATAGAGAGTATATACATGATTTATAAGATGTATTTATCATTTAATTAATACTAATACAATAAATACATTTAACTTATTTTAAAAAAAATATTATAAATTTATTTATAATTTTAAATTCAATAATATAACAAATACATGGTATAAATAAGAATCACTAAATTAATAAAAGATTATTTAAAAAAATATATAAAATTTTAATTTCTTGATTTATATATATAAATAATGTAAAAATTATATTATCTTTTATATATATAAGTTATTTAATATATACTTTGTATTTGCTATAATTATAAAAAAAATATATATATATTATTAATAAATACTTCAATTTAAATATTAATTGTTATCAAAACTAAAATTATAAATTACATAATTATGTATTTACTATTATATATGATCATATATGTTATATATAGTAAATTTGAATACAAACTTTGAATTAATATAAAAAGTTATTATAAAAAAAAATTATCTAATTTTTAGAATTTTTATATAATGGCCAAAAAATAAGGCAAGATATTTTTTATTAAAGTAAATTATAAATTATTAAAGTATATATATACATATATTAATATAATATATTAATAAATATAATTTATTAAGCAAATTAACAGAAAATTAAGAATTTTTATTTTTAAAAATTTTTATATCATATATAGTTAAATGAAAAGTCTTAAGATGCAAAATCTCTTCTGATAAAGTGAAAGAAAAGCTTAAGATTAACTTATGAAGTAGTATTATAGTCAAATTTAAAAATAAGTATTACTTTAGAATATTTGAGAATCATATTTGGATCATAGTTGGCAGACTTGGAGGTACTTGTCTTTTAGCATATTTTGTTCTAAACTGGTTTAGCGCAGGTGAGATATGATAGCTTTGTCTGTTCTATAAATATTATATTAGATAAACAACTATTTTATCATAAGATTAATGAATATAATATGAACATAATCATAATTTAGATAGCATATACAGTAAATACTTATAGAATCTTATGAAAATCAGGTTTAAAAAGGATAGAAAAGGATTCTTTTCAATTTCTTGAATTGTTAACAGTTGAAAATTACAAAATTCAGCAGAAAAATTATATTTATCAAGAATTTACTGAAAAAATGCATAAATATAATTAGTTAATATACTAGCAAAATATTAACTACATTGATGCTGTACTTACATTCTTTTTAGATTCATTTCTTATATTAGTCCTGTCAATAAAATTTTCTCAAAAATAAAAAACTTGAAATCATTTCTAAACAGATTATGATTAGTATATTAATTTGTTTTATTTTCTGACATTCAAAAATTATAATTTGTGTTTAAAAATATAACAAATACAAAACTAATGTTTTACCATCTTCTTCATTAAGCAAATCAATACTGTGATTACTCAGAATTTGTTAGATAAAGTTTTTTTAGATTTATTTGATCATTAGAAAAGAAAATTATCAATGCGATTTTAAATTGCCTTTCTTATTTTTTTTGTTAATCTTTTATTAATAGAAGTCTAGTAAGATGTAAAGAAATTTAGAATATATAAGACTTGGATATAATACATATGCTACAACAAGTAAATCATATTTTAATAAACTTTTTTCTTTTTAAGGATATGATTATTTTGTGATTTGTTATAATAATTGTTTATTACTTCTGTATAATGGTCACTTTTATAATTTCGTTCAAGTTAAATAAGTTTTCAATTATCTTTAAAAATTTCAAGACTCACATTAAGTACAGAGTATCAAGTTGATAGACTTATCTTCTTTGACTTGTAATTAAACTTTTTAAAAAATGCCATCAGTATTGATTTTTCTTTAATATAAATATAATTGCTTTTTTGTGAAAGTGATATATTATATATATGAATACTATGCCAGATTACAGATAAACTATATAATGAATAATTTTTACTTTATCTAAAATTATTACTCAAATAGATAAATATAAAAATGTGAAGTATGTAAAATCTTGTAATATATAATGTAAAATATTATACATCTGAAATGTATGATAAGTTATATCAAAATATCAAAATTATCTACCTGATCATACCATCTGAGATAAAACAAAAGGAATCTAATTAGTTCATTATTATTAGTAATTATTTGTTTATTATTTAATATGATAAAAAATTTTCTCTTTGCTCTTTTTTTTTCTTTCATGTTTTAAAAGTTTTTAGATATTTAATAAAGTTAAATATTTTTCACTAGTAACAGAATTTCAGATATAAAATATTATTATAAATCTAAAATATTTCATAAATAAATGTGTTTTATAGAGATTTTACAATATAATTTTAGTATTTGGTCATATTAAACAGGTGAAAAATGCTTAAAAAAAGCTGTTTATGAAGTATGGAAATACTTGTATATTTAATTTATATTAATTTTTATGAAGTTATATTAATTTTTTTTTATAATACTAAGATGTATTTATTTTTTACTTTAAGTTATAATTTGAATTTTAAACACTTTGGTCAAGAGAAACAAGTGAAATAAGTTTAAGTAGTATTATTCAACAATCTATATATATTGATTTTTATAGAACTAGCTTAAATATTTATGGAGGTATAATTTTTTTTTTGTAATAATACTAAAATACATTTTTTAATAAAAATTTCATAAATTTCATATAATATGATAATATTTAATAAAATGCAAATGAACTTTTATCTAATAAAATTATAAAAAAATACAAAAATTTTTTCTAAGATAAACATTATGAGAAATCAAATTTATGATAGTCAAGCAAATTAACATTTATAGTTATACTTTAAAACAATATATTTGGCATAATCTGTCACACATTTCAAACATGCTAAAATATCATATCTAACTTAATATAATTATGATCAGTATAATTTAGCTACTGGTTTTATGGTTAGATCTTAATATAGTTATCTCCTATATAATCACAACTTTTTATAAGTATCTGATTTTGAAAAACAGTTTTAAATCATATTAAATTACCTCTAAATGTACATATTATTTTTATTAATAAATAAACCTCTACATAGTAATCACTGTAATTTTAATTATAAAATAATTTTAGCCAGAATTACCAAATCATATTATTAAAATTTTCTTTTTAAAAATAAATATTACATGCAAAAATTGGCAAAATTTTTTTATAATTTACTAATTTTAGCTGAAATTAAGAAATTTTTAATTTTAATATCTTTATATAAGTATATTTCTATATAATCACAAATTTTGAGAAAACTGATTAAGTGAATATTGTATTACATATAAAATGATATGTCATATAAGGTCAAGATAAAATGCATTTATTAGTTTAAAATCTATATCCACATACTACATTTACTAAAATTTTTGCTTTTTTTTTTTACCTTTATAAACTAGTTCATATTCTGTAAGATATATTTTAACATAGATTAGCAAAAAATTATAGTTACTCTTTTTTAGAAAGCTGATTTATAAACAAATTCTCTTATAAAAAACAGTATAATTACTAAATATTTTGAAAAACTATGATTATTCCATAGATTAAGGTTTGTGACTCATGCTTGATTTTCAAGAATTATACTATAAGCATGTGTATAAAGCTACAATTTTTTTTAATATTTTATAAGTACATTTAATATTTTTTTTAAGCAAATCATACCGATTACTTATACTAATAGTATTTTAATTTCTAATGAAAGAACTGCTTGACCCTATAATGTAGGCTACTATAGAGTTAATCAAAAACTACAGTTATTTTCTGAATTTTTTTAAAAAATTATGATTCTTCTAAAAAATATTTATTATAACTTATGTTTATAGAAGACAATATACTAACTTATCATTCTGAAGAACTATGGTTATTTCATAACTCTTAAGTTATGGTTCATAATAAATTATTAAGAGTATGTATTATATGCTTAATTGCTCAATCAGAAACTTTATTAATAATTTTTCAAATAAAGTAATAATAATGATAGAAAAGTAAGCAAAATATATAACATATTTTTAAGAAAAAGAGTATATACTGTAGATCTTAAGTCATATATATTATTTTATTATTTTTTTAGGCTTCTTATAAATTTCTATACTCATTATTTTTTTCCTATCACTATTGCTAATTATAAAATTTTCACACTCTTTTTTACAAATATAAAGTAAACTATATCTACAAAATTTTTATTAATTCAAAATTACTACTACCCATACAAATTATATAAAAATTTTTGATTTTAGCTAAGTTCTGCAAAAAAAGTTTTTCAAAATTAATTATTTCAAATCTACAGCATAAATTTAAGAATTAATAACTGAGGCAAAAAAATAATACAAGATAACATTACTAATTTATATTTACTATTAAGTCTTATTTTCATAACATTTCAGTTCATCTTATTTTTTTTATTACCTGCAATTATTGCACTAAAGGGATATCTAAAGTAGAGCAGAATTATGTAATTATAGTAAATATCTATTACTCTTGTATCACATCTTCATTTTCTATTTTTTCTAAGATTCTAAAAACAGAATTTTTTTGATAAGTAAAATCCTATTTATTACCTATTATTTATCATATATATAATTTCTTAATGCTATAATTCTAGTCAAAAATTTACAAAAATCACATGATTTTACTTTACTTTAGATGACTTCTGTACTGAGTATCAAGAATTCAGTATATGAGGATGCTTATTATAAATTTTACTACATTAATATATGTAAAAGTTGATTATTTTTATACTGCATTTATTATATATGTATAATAATGATCAAAAAATAAAGATTTTCTCAGCAAATTATATATAACTAATATATCTATTTTATTTTGGAACATTTTTAAAGGTAGAAAAATTGATTAACATTATGATAATATATTTTCTAACTGAATAATAAAATCAATATATTTTATAATACTTTACAGAATATACTTGTTTATTTGATTGGATAATGTAAATTATGATAAGTTTAAATACTTTAATCAATTTTAATAAATACTGAATTGAACTGTTAATAGAATTGTTGAGGTTGATATAATGACTGAAATTCATCAGAAATTAATTAAAATAGTAAAACTAATAGAAAACAATTATGGTTGAAACCAAATCCCAAAATCAATTTGGATATATAGTAAAATTTCAAATTATTTTGGTACTTTACTTAATAAATTATATATAAACTAAATGAATTTGTACATCCCAAATTATATTTATAACATCCCAAAATAATTTGGATGGCATCTATAGAACTGATTAATAAACAGTTTTAATTAGTAAAATCAATTAAATTTACTAAACTAAATTAATTAGTAAATTTATCAATCAGTTTAGTACTGTAATTTCAGTATTAATAAAAACTGATTTACCAATTATTTGATAATCTTTTTTTTTAAAGATTATATTTTTTTAAAAAGAACTATTTTTTTTTCTTTTTTCTAATTTTTCTTTCTTTTTTTTTGTAAAACTTTTTCTTTTTTTTAAAAAAAAATACTTCTGAATTTGGATTTCAATTTGAATCTTTGAATTAATAAATAAAAGAAAAATGTTTATTTTTTTTATTTTAGAAATATACTAATATTTCTTTCTTTTTTTTCTTTAGGGATGTTTCTGGATTTAAATTTTAATTTAAATCTATAAAAGGATAGTATTTATTTTTTTTATTTTAAAAATATATTAATATTCCTTTCTCTTTTTTTTTCTTTAAAGATACTTCTAAACTTAGAATTTGGCTTTAAAGATATCTCTGAACTTAGATTTTAGCCTAGATCTTTGAATTAGTAAGTAAGTTTATTTTTTTTATTTTAGAAATATACTAATATTCCTTTTTTTTTTCTTAGAACTTCAGATGGAAATAAATTGATAAATCAGTAAATTACTAATTTTGATTAAAACTGAACTGAAAGTTTTAGTAAATTACTGATACCAATACTAATTAATTCAGTTTAGTTTCAGTTTTATTCAAACTAAAACTGAACTGAATATTATATGAAAAAAATTATGGTATTTATGCAAATTCTATAATCCAGGCTGGTATTATAAATTTGGTCTTATTTATATCTTGCTGGTAAAAAATTTTTTTATAAGACCATTCTATAAGATTATTTTATAGGACTGCAGTCCTATAGAACTGATTGGTTCTGATCTGCAATTAGATCAGATCAAGACCAACTGAATTAAACCATTAACATCTTTAAGTTTAATAATAAAAATACATATATTATTACTCAAATAACTAATAATATTAATAAATTTTAAATTTGGCAAAATTTGTTATAAATAAAAAAAGCTATATAAATAAACTGCTTAATTATAAAACTATATAAAAATAAATTTCTAATGATAAAATATTATATATGTCTTATAAAGATTTAGTGACTTAAAGACTCTTCACCTTTTAATGTATAATCATCCTCATTATTGTCATTTTCATTATCATTACTGATTTTATCCTGATTATCTTCCTATTTAAAAATGATTTCTTTACTTATAAAATCAAAATTTTGCATTTTTTTCAAAAACTATTTGAATAATATCCTTTTTAACCTATGAGAAACTTGGTCTACTCATAAATTTACATATAATAATGATGTATATATTATGATTAGATCAATATTTCAGTCAAAAAATTTTGAAATTTTTTCGTGTAGTGATGATCACAGTTATTAAATTGTAAAAGGTTCTTCATTACATTTTGACTGTAAAATGTTATTACCATAATTAATTACCTTATTCTTGAAATCTTTAAAAAGAAATCACTTTAAAAAAGAATCGCAATTTTGTTTTCCCGCAATAATATTACACAACCAGTCTATCCAATAAAAATACACATGAATTAATTAATCGGATCTTCTTGAACAATCTTTAAATCGATTTACCAATAAACATTGTACTTAAATTGATCGATTCTTTTTAAAAATAGGAAATCTTGAATAAGTTTTAGAATAATTAAATTAAATTCAACAATTGGTGCTAGACTTATTTATAATTATTACTAATAATTACTATAAGTTGCACAGTAATTACGATGAAATAGAAATTTTCAATAGATATACTAATCATTCATGCATTTATGACTGCTGAAAGTCTGAAACTGACAAAGAAGATAACGAATTGAGCTAACGAGATTTTCCAAAATATATCAAAATATTATTATTTATTAATGGAAAGAACATAAAGAAGGATATCAAAGGCAATAATAGTATTTTTTGACATTACGAAATTATTCAAAGAGGTAAATCAAATAAATCAAGAACATGATTAATAATACTTTCAATAATTAATTCATGGATACAATATATTTTTTCCATGAAATATGTTACATTAATTATTATTTTCTCGAAAACATATTAAATCTTGGATAAATCAATAATTAAGATGTGATGTAGTTGTAGTATCAAGATGATGCACGTTTATTTACATTAATTTATAATTTTATTAAATAATTTACGAATAGAATTATTAATTTAGACTTAACTAATAAAAATTTTCTAATATAATATTCTTTTAAACCAATAAAAAAAATATAATTACAAAAAATAAAATCGAAAAAAAAAAAAATTTCTAAATCGGAACTTTATTATTTAAAACCAATAAATTACCATAATTAATTGCCTCAACACGTTGTCCATTGTTCGATCATTTTGTCATGTATCGTTACAGTATTATGCTAAGTGTATGCAATTACAACAAAATATTACACATAATCACAATTTTCCGAAGAATACAAATTGTTTTGAATAATATTTTTTTCTCTTACTATTTCAAAACGTTTTAATATATTTATATATTTTCTTTATTTGTTTCAAACCAAGAAATTATAAATTTTTTATAACAAAGTAAATAAAATGCGTTGTATTTTTTAGTAAAACAATTGCTCTTATCTATTTTAGTAATTTTTGTTCTACGTCACTAGGGTGGTGCTTATAATAGACCAAAAAATATCATGATAGTTACACTATTATTTCAATACGAAACAAAACTAAATCAAAGAACAATAAAGAAAAGCACGAGGTTATGTTACTAATTTTTACTAATTTTAACTTTTAACTTAATTTAAGAGTAACATAACAACTATAAAGAAAATTGAAAAACAAATTATTTCCCAAATATTCCCAAATTTAATTTACTTTAGTCAGTTTCAAAACTTGTGATTAATTCTTTTTTTCAAAGATAATAATTTCATTAATTGAATTAGAGTAATCGAATTAATTAACTTTTGAGTGAAATTAAAGATCTTTTAAGATAATTAATTCAAGAAAAGTGACGTTTAAGTTAATTTTACTGGTTTCCAAGTCTATTATTAACTTGTTTGGGATAAAAGTAGTATTAATGGTATTGTACATTTGTTAGTTTAAATTAGAAAAAGAAGGAATAAAGTCGGTAAAAATTCTGAAACAAGTTTGATTAGAACGTTTAAACATGTTGGTAATACGATCATCAGATCACCGTCATATTTTACGAAATTTTAGTCTTTGTCAACCGAATAAGGCTCGGCAAATAATATATATATTTTTTTTTTAAAAAAAAATACGTTTAAGGTTATGAAAATATGTAAAACTGTGGCGAATTTTGTTGGTTAGCGGCGCCCCCAAGATGTTCTTACCAATTATATTATACAAAATGTCGTATAAATTAGGAAACACTAAAAATGGTATACAGATCAAAGAATATCACTTTTTCGTTCTTGAAATGTTCCACAATATCCACAAAGAAAACAATAATTCAAGTAAACAACGAAAAATTAATATGCATTTAATACAAAACTTTTTTTTTATTTGACCAAATGTCTATAAAACTATCTGATTACCCATTTCGATTGAAATAAAATTCTTTAACTAGAATTTTTCCCAAAATCTGTGAATAGATGCATTTCATAATATACATATCATCAATATAAACAATTCCTCCCCCTTCCCCCCTTTTCCTTTAGTATATAATCCTTTCAATATAGACTTTACATATAGAATAGAATTTTCATTTGTATAAATACAGTAGATCTGGCATTTAGCACACAATTATAAAATATTTCAATATGAAAACTTTCACAATAATAAAAACATTAATAATCCCTTCCCTCATGTTGCTGGCAACTCACCGAGGAGAATCTTTATATATTCCAAGAGATGCTCCTTCGTCAGCACCCAACTTTAGTGGTCAAGTAGATGGTTGTGCTAATATACATAATACGTTTAAGAAAGCTGGAACCAAAGAAGGTCTTTCCTTTCCTTTTTCTGATTTAAAAGCTTGCTATGAATCTTTTGCTTTTGATAATAAAAGAAGAGCTGATGTAAGTAATTTCTTAATTATATGAAAATTTTCTTTTTTTTTTATAAAAAAAAAAAAATTTACGAGTGGCGTAAATTCTTTCTTTTTAATAGACCATCGATACGATGAAAAAAACTTTCAATGGATTTTATGTGTTTGCCGATCAAGCAAAAGAACAACCAGCTCAAGGTTTTGACTTTAAAGCAATTGATATTATAAGTGAAATTGATAATTTGAGTCAAAAATCGTATGCCAATGATTTTGAATTTTCGGTAAGTATATTAAACTTCTGTTCAGATGATGATGATGATATTAAATTTTTTTTTTTTTTTTACGTGGGTTTATTGTTATTAGAACGATGCTACCAATTTGGTAACTGAATTGAAAGATCCACATACGATATTTTTTCCAATATGTTATACACGGTTCACTTTCACTCAAAGAATAGCATTATATGCTACTGCATCACAAGATGGAACACATACGATTAAAGTTTTCAAAGACACCATTGAATCTCAAAACAATGATTGCGAAGTTGACCGTATCGATGGTGTTGCGGCTATCGACGTCATCACAGAATATGCACGTGACAAGGTTTTTGTTTCTAAAGATCTTGGTGTCAGATTCAACATGGCATTAGCGTCTCTCGCATTACAAAATGGAACTTACATACTTCAACCTAGATCTTCACAATTTACTCTTCGTTTGGTTTTACCTGAAAAAGAATCTACAACATATGATTTAAAATGTGGTTCAGAGACTAAAACTATTACTCGTAATTGGGAAGCTGTTATAAACAATTCTGATGATCTTGATAAGTTCACTGATTCTAACTCTTATTGGCAAAATTTTTGTGCGAATCCGCCTGCTGGTGAAAAAGTTCAACCACCCCAAGAACCAATAACTCCCGAAATACCACCACCTATACGAAATATTGGGAAGGAACCAAATGTGAACTCTAAGAAAGATAAACGAAAATATCACAGAAGAACAAAATCCGAAAAATCACATACCAAATGTCGTAATATCGCTTATCCTATTGATCCATTAACGGTTAATCCAGAACTTTTGAAATCATTAAGCCCTCCTGTTAATATTAATAATCTCGTTTTTGATGCCAAAATCGCCCAGTTTTATTCATTGGGAAATGATGTTGGTGTTGCTGTACTCGCAACATATGATATCGGTAACAATATTTCTGTTGACACCCTTACAACTTCATTCGGCAATTTACAAACCGGTTTCAAGAAATTAGCAGATAACGGTGCCAAGAAGGTATATATATATATATATATATATTTTTATCTTTTAACACGAGTCTTTACAATTTTTTTTTTTGTATAATTTTCTAATTTATGTATTATTGTTCTTTTCATTAGCTCGTTTTGGATTTGTCAAATAATGAAGGAGGACTTACTATTATTTCTCATTTCGTTAACTCGCTCTTATTCCCTAATGCAAATCCATCTTTACCAACCGACTTTAAACTTACCGATATTGAAAAAAGTGCCATTTTAAAAGCAAGCAATAGTTCCCAACCAACAAATTCAATTTTTGATTTTGGTGGATATTTAAGCGTAGATGAACAATCATTCAATAATACAAATGAATTTCTTGAATCAAAATTCATTGAAAATGACATAAGTTCCATAAACGGATTTTTTGCTGCTACTCAATCTTCATCTTCACTTCCATGGAAATCAAGTGATATGATAATGTTAACAAATGGATATTGTGGTTCGGCATGTGCTGCAACTTCTTTACTTTTTTCTGATTCACATGGTGTTCGATCTGTTGCAGTTGGAGGATTTCCAAATATCCCATTATCTTTTAGTTCGTTTCCTGGCGGACAAGCTTTTGTTCTTGATGATCCTTTGAAACGAGGTTTCGATTTAAAAACTGATTTTGGTTCATTAGGATTAACGGATGAAGCCGATTTTCCAAAAGATATTCCAACTAATACTATGTTAACTTTTACCGTCAGAAAAGCTTTTAGTACTGTTAATGCTGATGAAATTCTTGAATATTCTTTTAAACCATCTACGAACCATATTTTCTTTGACGAGACAAGCATTAGAGATCCAAGCAAATTATGGTCTCAAGCTTCAACTCTAATATAATATAAACAGTTTTAACAATTTCAATTTGTTTTATTGTACATTATAGCATGATATGTATAGAGCACACACGCATACACGCATTACAACATTCTTTTTTCATTTGTAATATTTTGCATTTATTCACACACATTTTTTTGCATTTTCATCATAGAATTTAATTTTGCATTTTTTTATTTAATTTTAATTCTTGTTTTCATAATTTTGGGAAAAATTCTGGTAAACAAACTTTCTTTTATACATAATATTTTTTTCATTTTATATATATTCATTCATTATAATATACGGCATTTTTTTCATTTCTGTGTAAAAAAAAAAAAAAAGTAGCAAAAAAAAAGAGTTCTTTCGGTTTTTAGTTTTGTTATCAGTTATATAGACATTCTATTTTAGAAATTTTATATATATATATAGTGAATTAATGAGTTCGTAAGTTTACTATATGCGATGTCGACTGATGAGAAAAATGCTGGTTAACGACTGAACTGAAAACTGAATAATAATAAAAAAAATTTGCCGAAATAATCCGGCAAAAAAGTTGGATAAACATTCGTTTGTTTAANAAAAAAAATTAATAATTAATCATTTACCATAAAACTGTAAATATAGTAGAATAAATAGATTTTTTTTTTTTTTTTCATAATAAAAATTTTAAAATTTACATATATCATTATAGATTATACTCATTATAGGTATTATATGTGGTGGTATTTATTTAATTTTTATTATTTCAGTCGAGTTTGTGGAATCATGATCACGCGATTATTGGACAAACCTATTTGTAATTCCGGCCAGCACTAATCTTATTCTGTCCGGGTAAAATTACGGCCGCTTTTTGAGCAAACTTTAATTTGACAGTTAACTACTGAAAGTAAATCTCAGTGATATTTAGAGATAGTTCAAACATGATTTTATGATATAAAACATACAAAACCACAAATGAACAAGAATGAATTCTAAATTACGTCATATTTAAAAGAACGCGTTCAATATAATATTCAAAATCGCAATTCGACCATTTATAAGAGTAATATTACATTCCACGCCTGCGATATTAAATGAATTAAAAAAAAAAATACAAAAAAATATTTATGGAAATCAAAATTTATATTGTAAATTAAACCGTAACTGCTATTTTTCTTTTGATAATTATCGGGAGTTTTATTTTTGATGTTTGAAATTTGAAAATTATTAGATTACTGGACGAAACCCGGGCGCAAATTGGTAACCACATCAATAGCCTAATATTATATTGAAAATTAACTATTCAGTACATGGTAATCGCTTAAATAAATAAATTTCGAGAAAAATACAGTAGTAATAATGTAAATGTTTGTAAAACAAATATATAATCGGTTCGTTATATAGTAAAATAGCAAGCATCTCATATTTGGTTTGATTTTGTAACGAAGAATTTAAAGAATTTGATTCGTTATAACGCGAGATTTGACATATCTGATCCATTAAATGTCACGTAAAATGCTAAATTTCGTACAATATTACTTCTTGTAAAATACTATTTTTCAACATACCGTATTATTTATTCTCTGAATAATGGAACTTCAACTTTCATTAAATCATAATAAATTATTAATATTCACCTTTCATAAGTTAACATTCGCTTTGAATTATAACTTTATTTTCGGAAAACCCAATGTGGGCAACTTTACTTTACAATTATTTCAGATATAGGGTCACAATGGCTAATGCTTTTTAAAACTTTAGCTATTACATAGTCAATATCATTTATACTCCCTAAATACAATTTCTTTTAAAGAATCACTAACTATTAAATGAAACCACATTCTTTAAAGAATTTCTCTGTCTTTGTTAAAATATACATCCATAAGGATATAATTACAATTAAAACCAAACTTGAAAGAAAAATCTTTATCTTACTATTGAATAAGCATAATTTGAATAAATTGTAAATAATATTTTAGTCTCTGTTAATAACATCAACGATGTAACCATAAATCATTAAAAATAAACCCATTAAGGTTACGGCTCCATTTCCAAAAAAATCTACTACTGTCACTAATAAAACTAGCATTGTTATCAATATCATCTCACGCATTTTTTCTTTCCTTCGTCAAAACACCCTTCAATTAGGTAACCAATTAATAATGAAAAAACATACTATGCTTGCTATCTCATCACCACAAAGCACGAATACAAAAAATTCTAAAAACCTAGTTGGGTTTAGGATGGAATTATCATTTTTATTACGTGGCGACTAAAATTTTTATCCGAGTGGCGTTTCTAGAAATTGTTCGAAATATTTTCCAGCAAAAAAATTGATGTTTCAAAATTCAGCTTAATTGCTTATCGAAACCTCACAACAGAAGAAACTGAAATTACTTATCCACTACGTGGTGACTCTTCGATTCTGAAATTTCTATCTGAGTTATCGTTCGACCTTCTGGGCTATCGATCGGCACCGTAATCACTTTTCCTGTTGTAATTTCTACTCATTTTAACTTCTGGAAAATTATTGTTCACAATTCTCTAATCGAGAAAAAATAAAATAGCAACAATTCGACTCTTATAATAAGATCCTTAGCCCTTAGGTTCTTGGATTAAAACAGAAAGTAAACAGGAATTCTTGTTAGCGAATAAGTAGTATACATAGATGTGATTGTTCCATTTATTCTTGAAAATCGAATTTAAAATATTTTACATTGCGTTCAATTTTGAAACGCCAAGCATTTTGCCTCGCATATTGTTAACGAATATTGTGTTCGCATATCGATCGGGCAAATCGGGCCTTCGTTATACCGAAAATTTGGTTGGTTAAAAACCTTCCACCATTAATCGTAAGGTCCTTATCGATCCCAAATTAGGCAATGGTTCGAAATTGACATAAAATATGCACGATTAAATATTGTCACTCAATCGCCCATTTACCCACACGAGAAAAAAAAATTGGTTTAACTACACTTTGTGAGGCAGTTAGTGCCCTAAACGTTTTTATTTACAATACATTAAAATTAAATTACAATAGTCAGAACTTAAGCCCGGGGTACACTATATGATGTCCTTTCTATACGAAGACTATTACTTTTCTTGAAAGCAACACTCCCTTAGTAGTGTGGGTTCATTTAATAAACTACTATTATTTCCAAAATTCTTTTCATATTTTTCCACAATTCGGTTGGATCATTTAGAATCATTGAGGTCGTATTTGGTTTTGCTCGAATACCAATTCGTGGCTATTTAGTGATGGAGATACGAGTTAATGATGCACAAATCGGAAAAAACATGAAACGATTCCTATCCGAGTCAAATTCTTCATTTTTTTCCTGAGCACATCTAGGTTCATCTATAATTAATTGACAATGGTAAATATTAGTCAAGGTCTTATTCCAGGCTGATTATGTTTTCCCTCCGTGATGCATAATCAATAAGTCCGAAACCGGCTGACTGCTGAATGAAATTTTACTTACCTCGTTATTATCACATTTTCAAAGATCATCATCAATGATGATGACGTTAATGTGATAAATTGAAAGGTCGTGATGCCCCGCTGCTCAAATGTAACTAACTTTCTTCAGCCTAATATATATAGGTAAACAAATCCCTAATCAAGAAATTTAAAAGTTTGTCCCTGAAACATAAAAAAAAAAATTAAGGAACAAAGAAACCGCAAACTCATTGAAAGTAGACTCGTAGTACAGTATATCAAAAATCATTCTCGATATAACGAATGCAAATTTTTTTCGAAACGGAAAAATTGCTGCTGGTAAAAATTTTTTAGATTCTGATGCTTGTTTGTTTGTTTCCATCGATACTTCTTTTTGATCACATTTATAGTAATATTTATTATTTAAATAATAACTAACTATATTTAGTTATATATGTTCCAAAACAATGCTAATAGAACATTCCAGTGATAGAATTAGTATTGTATTATTGTGTGACAATAATTAAACGTGATATCTATCACGCGAATAGAATTGCTTGGCAAACTCTGTAGATCATGGAAAAGACCGAATCAAAAGTATATAAAGAATAAATAAAATTAGTCCTTCATTTTTTTTACTACCTTAAAATACCAATTATATTTGATTTATTTTATATCAATAAATTAGAAAATTAGGATGAATTTTATTATTAAACCATCCGGCAAATTATCCCATTCGTTTATCATTTTTATTACTTTAATAGTATGGAGCATCCTCACCATTGAAACCGTGGATTCAGCAGTGAATGGTGAGCTCAAAGGATCACGTGAATTTCATATTTGGTAAATCACATGATTAATTTTATTTTTCTATCTTTAGATCCTATCTATAGCATTGTATCAAGTAATTTATGTGATCCAAACGTGAAGCAGGTAAAAGAAATTAAAAAAAAATCATTTCTTAATTTATATTAAAGAATTTTCTATCTTCGTAGTATTCTGGCTATATAAAAGTCGATCAGTATACGAATCTTTTTTTTTGGTTTTTTGAATCACGAAATAAACCTAAAACTTCTCCATTAACATTATGGTTAAATGGAGGTCCAGGATGCACTTCAATGGTGGGATTATTTCATGAAGTAGGCCCTTGTAGACCTTTAGTAGGAGGAGCAAATGTCGAAATAAATCCTGAAAGTTGGAATCAAGTTTCTAATATGTTATTTATTGATCAGGTAAACCCTTTCTTTTTAAAAATAATTTTATCATAAATGTAAACTCTAATCCATTCTTTTATTACAGCCTGCTAATGCAGGATTTTCATTTGGAGATAAAATCGTATCGACAACAGAACAAACTTCTTTAAGTTTATACACTTTTTTACAAAAGTTCTTTGAAAAATTTCCAGAATATTCTAAACTGAAATTTTATATTTTTGGTGAATCTTATGCGGGACATTACAGTAGGTTCTAATCTTTTTAGATTATTCTCCATCTCAATCTATTTGTAGTAATAAACGTAAATTTCATTACATCATGTACATCCTATAGTTCCATCCCTTGCAAAATTGATAGATGAAAACAATATCCTAATTGATTCGAAAAATTTGAAAGCAATTCCAATTAATCTTCAATCTATTGGAATTGGAAATGGTTGGATTGATTCTAAAACTTTATAGTAAATATATTTTTTTTCAATTTTGCGATTTATCATATTATTCACATACATTTTAACTTATAGTTTTTAACTTTGTTTGACATATAGCCCGTCTTATCCGGATTTTGTAGAGTTTAATTCATGTAAGTTAGAACTTTCAATCGTTATTCTCAAGGAGTTATATTATGTAATATTGAAGTGTAACAATTATTAATAGATGGTCCTGTACTAAATTCAAGTGAGATTGCTGCAATGCGATCATTATTGCCTGAATGTGAACTATTAAGTAAGCGTTTAACACATCCCAAATTTCAAGAATTTTGCTAATAATTTAATAATTCATGATTGTTTTTTTTTTAAAAAAATTAACTCGGAATTTTCCTTATCAGTTGACCAATGTTATGCAACAGGAAATTTAACTGATTGCGTACCACCAGAAGAATTTTGTATGAATATTCCTAATCATTATAATAATTCCGGATTAAGCGATTATGATGTTAGAACTTCAGCTGAATTACCACAAGACTATATGTTTTATTTGTCTAAACCTGACGTAATGACTGCTATTGGAGCACAAAACCCCTTTAGTAATTGCTCAATGGATACATATGCACGTTTTTTCTTACAAGGTGATTTGTAAGTAAATTAGAAATTTTTTCTTCATGTGATTTAAATTGAAAATGAAAAGATACATTTATTTTATTCTTGATAATTTTTTAGTATTTTAACTCATAAGCCAGATATTGAATATCTTCTTAGCAGAGAATTTCCTGTTCTATTATATTACGGTGATGCCGATTTTATTTGTAACTGGTAAGTAGACAAACCATTTACGCGAATTTTTTTTTGTCAACTAACTTGCTCCTTTTTCTCTTTAGGTTCAGCGGAATAAACTTAATAAGTGTATTGATATGGCCCTTTCAAACCGAATTTAATAATGAACCATTGAAAAAATGGATAGTTGGTAATTATTTTGCTGGAGAAACTAAATCTTTTGATAAATTAACCTTTATTAGAGTTTATGGGGCAGGTCATACAGTTCCTTTATATCAACCCATAAATTCTTTAGATATGTTCACCAAATGGATTAATAATGAAACGTTGTTAACCGCAGATATAGGAACTAAAAGAAAGAGGAGAATAAATAAAAGGAGAATAGAATGAAGAGATAATTGTTGTATTTTTTTTTATTTATATCTCATGCGATTGATACTTAAATATTATGAAGATGACTACGTAATAACTCTGCATTATAATTTGTAAATTTCTATTATTTTTCGTACAATTCTCCATTATTCAATTATTTTCATTAATTTAATTTTATCATTTTTTTTAATACTTTTGTACTATTAACATTCTTATCTTCGAGAATTATAATTTCATCATGTACATTTCATATTTGCGCGATGTATACTATTTAATAGGCAGGAAGAAAAAATGTAGGAACAAAAATGTCTCACCAGAAATCAATGTATAGAATGACAGTATCAAGTAGGCTCGGACAAAAAAAAAATAATATTGTAGTTCGATGGTAAATATAGTAGAAGTAAATATTGAAATTAAATGTAATGCATTAATAGCACAGATTTTAGTGAAATAGGAATTAATTGCTAAAAATAAAAATCTAATATTAGATCGTTACCCACTTTGTGCAAGATCAGATATGGATACCATCACCTGAAATCTTCTTTATTGTGATGCATAGTTTTTGTTGTTACCACTTACCATATATTATGAATTTATTCAAAGAATTCGATGCTTTATTTTGAATAATTTTTTGTTATTTTATTCTTTAAACTCAAAGTATCTGCTGAAATTCATGATTTTCTATAGCTATTAGATTTATGATTATCTCTATTATTTATTATTTATAGTTTTTGTTACACAGTCGTCAATGACAAATTTTGTTGATCATGTATTCCGAAATGAATATAACCAAATTCAAAAAATAGTTTATCCTTTTTTTTTCTTACCCGATATTCACATTCAATATATTAAGGAAGAATGAATTTTATTATTAAAACGTTCGGCAAATTATCATATTTATTTATCATTTTTGTTACCTTAATGGTATGGTGCATCCTGACCATCGAAACCGTAGATGCAGCAGTACCGAATGGTGAGTTCAAAGAATCATATGAATTTCCAAGTTGTAGCACGTGATTTATTTATTTTTCTACCATAGATCCTATCTATAATATTATATCGAGTAACTTATGCGATCCAAACGTGAAGCAGGTAAAGAAACGAAGAAGAATTCATTTTTTTTTTAATTTTTAATTTATATGATTTATATCGAATATTAATTAAAGAATTTTCCAATAGTATTCCGGCTATATAAAAGTCGATCAGGTTACGAACATATTTTTTTGGTTTTTTGAATCGCGAAATAATCCTGAAACTTCTCCATTAACATTATGGTTAAATGGAGGTCCGGGATGTTCTTCAATGATAGGATTATTCCAAGAAATGGGTCCTTGTAGATCTCTACTAGGAGGAACAGATGTCGAAGTATTTCCTGAAAGTTGGAATGAAGTTTCTAATTTGTTATTTGTTGATCAGGCAAATCCTTTTCTAAAAAAATATATATATATATATTATCGTAAATGTGCTAATTATTTTATTACAGCCCGTTAATACAGGATTTTCATATGGAAATAAAATCGTATCGACGACAGAACAAGCATCTCTGGATTTATACACTTTTTTACAAAGATTCTTTGAAAAATTTCCAGAATATTCTAAAATGAATTTTCATATTTTTGGTGAATCTTATGCAGGACATTACAGTAAGTTTCTAAACCTTTAGATTATTCTTCATCGCAATCTTTATATTAGTAATAACCGTAAATTTTACTACGCCACATACATTCTATAGTACCTTCTATTGCCAAATTGATAGATAAAAATAATATTTTAATTAATTCGAAAAAGTTGAATGCAATCCCAATTAATCTTCAATCTGTTGGAATTGGAAATGGTTGGATTGATACTAAAATCTTATAGTAAATATTTTTTTCAATTTTACAATTTATCTGTATTATTTTACTTATAAATTTTGAATTTTGTTTAACATATAGCTCATCTTATCCGGATTTCGCGGAGTTTAATTCATGTAAGTTAGAACTTTCAATAATCGTTATAGTTATATTACAGTACGTAACATTGACATGGAAATTATCTTACTAGATAGCCCTGTTCTAAACGCAAGTGAAATTGCGGCAATGAGATCATCATTGCCTGAATGCGAACTATTAAGTAAGCATTTAACACGTCTCAATTTTCTTCGAGAGTTTTCTGCTAATCAACTCTAATTTTCCTTACCAGTTGACGATTGTTATACATCAGGGAATTCGGCTGATTGCGTGTCAGCATATCATTTTTGTTCATATGAAGTTTATTTTCATTATTTTAATTCCGGATTAAGCGTTTATGATGTTAGAACTACAACTGATGTACCGGGTGATTACATGCTTTATTTGGCTAAACCCGAAGTATTGACTGCCATTGGTGCACAAAAAAAATTTATTAATTGTTCGGTAGCCATTGATCATGATTTTATCAATAAAGGTGATTTGTAAGTAAATTAAAGTTGATTTTTTTTTATGTAATTTAAATCGAAAAGAAATAATCATTTGTTTATTATTTGATAATTTTTAGTATTCGTTCTCATAAGATAGATCTTGAATATCTTCTTAACAGAGAATTTCCTGTTTTATTATATTACGGGGATGCCGATTTTATTTGCGACTGGTAAGAAAACAAAACATTCCCGCAAACCTTTTTTTTGTCAACTTAATTTCTCCTTTTTCTCTTTAGGTTCAGTGGAATAAACTTAATAAAGTCATTGTTATGGCCTTTTCAATCCGAATTTAATAATGCACCAATGAAACAATGGATAGTTGGTAATTATTTTGCCGGAGAAACTAAGACTTTTGATAAATTAACATTTATTAGAGTTTATGAAGCAGGTCACAAAGTTCCTGCTTATCAACCCATAAATTCTTTAGAAATGTTTACTAAATGGATCAATAATGAAGCGTTGATAACCGCAGATATAGGAACTAAAAGAAAGAGGAGAATAAATAAGAGAAGAATAAAACAATGAGATCACATTATTTTGATTATTTAATTTTTTATTTTCTATATTGTTATTATCCTTAATTATAACATATTTTTTTTCTGTAATCAAAAATTAATAAAAAAATGGTTTTTATTTTAGCGCACGTAAAATTTATTGACACAAATTAAATTTAAAATTTACTAATGCATATAATTTAAGTCCATAATTAATACAATTAGTAATCCACATTTATTCACATGATTTTCACACATTAAAGATACGCCAAAGGTACTTTCAATTCATTTTACCTAATTCATCTAAATTAGAAGTTGGTTCAATAACTTCAAAAAATATTAATAAAATTTGTTTTGATTTTAAAAAATAATGCATCGTCATTGAAATTTATTTTCTCAAACGCAAACTCAGAATGGTTGATAGTTTATTATGGAAAAGAACATATGTTGCATCACTTTTATCTAATGTCAAACATTAATCGCAAGAAATGTTACGATATCAAGATATTTTATTCAAAGAATATTGATGTATTTTGACAATTATGACCAAAATCGAAACTTTATTTTTGTGTTCAATGTTCAAACTTAGAATTGCGTAATTTATTATAGAATTTCTTATATTGCAGAATAGTTTTCCTCATTCTCCAAGTAAAATCATCTTAAAATTTGTTCTTTATAACTTAATTAGATAATAGAATATCATCAATAACGCTTTTTTTTAATAAAGTACCAATTGACAAAAATCACGCGATTTAGCAAAAAAATCAGTGCGGAAAAAAATTATTATGCAACATAAGATATAAGATTTTTTCACTCTAATGATATTTTTCATCCGAGCCGTTCCGAGCATAAACAAGACAGTAATAAGACCATTATGGCAGAAAAAAATACACTTTCTGACAGTGTTCGGAAATGACCTGGTCATTTGACCTTTTTTCGGATTATGAGTCATTTGGTCAAAGGATTATGAATCCTTTGTCCTNTGTCATTTCANAAATGACNNAANNNNCAAATGCCAAATGATCAAGTGTCATTTGACTGTCATTTACATCATTTGTCATTTGATCATTTGGTCATTATTTTTTTATACAGAGTAAACTAAATGTCTACATGTTACACAACAATTTTTTAATTAGATAGAAGATGGGTGGCAGTAGGTAAAGATGATGCTGCAA
>QKYT01000227.1:110650-161355 GCA_003550305.1 Glomus cerebriforme
GAAATTTATGTTTAATACATGCCTTATTACATACAAATTGCAAAATTACTATTTTGAAATAGTAACATTATATCACGTGATCCAACAAATACATGCTTCTTTTAAAACTTTTTTTGTTACATATATTAATCAAATTTTTTAAAACTATTTGATATTATTATTTATGAATAAATAACATAAGTAATAAAATCTTACATAATATACAATATTAGTCAAATGACAAATGACGTGTCATTTGAATCATTTGTCATTTCAAATCATTTGCCGAACACTGCTTTCTGACATATTATAGTTTGACGGAAGTGTCAATGAAAATATTGGAGACGAAAGTTCCAGAATAAACAGAATTTAATATATCAGTAATACGATGCATCATATTTAAATATAGTTCTTTAACCACTTAAATATTGTAATCATTTCTAAAAATAGCATCTCCAAATTCTGTACCAGGTAAAAAAAAAATGTGGTAACTTTCTTTTTTATTTTAGTAGAGATTTAAAAGAAAAATTAAAATCGAAAATGGAAGGGTATCTCCTCTTTCAATTTTTTTTTTTTTTTTTTGATATTAAAAATAAAATCAAAATGGAAGAGTACTTCCTCTTTTGATTTTTTTTTTCGATAAAAAATTGGTACAGTACAAAAAAGATAAATCAAAAATGGAAGGTGAACTCTCTGAATTAACAGATAATCATATGATAATCAATTTGATATAAAAAATAATTTAACCACTCGAAAACCTTTACTTATAAAAAAACACCATGTTATATAAATTATAATATTCCCATGAAACTATGACATAAAAATTAAATATATAAAGGCCTTGAGTTTTTCCAATTAAATATTTTCACAACTTCAAATAAAATGAATTTTATAGTCCAATCAGTCTATTTATTTATTGTTTTCATAATATTGCACTTGACAACCATTGAAGATGCAGCGAAAGGTGGTGTAACTTGACAATTTTGCGTAATTCGCGTGACTAATTTTCATTTTTTTTTTACTTTAGATCCTATCTATAACATTGTATCGAGCAATTTATGCGATCCAAACGTGAGACAGGTAAAGGAATGAAAAAGAATCCTTTCTTAATATATATAGAATATTAATTAAAGAATTATTAATCTTTTTAGTATTCCGGCTATATAAAGATAAATCAGTACACGAACGTTTTTTTTTGGTTTTTTGAATCGCGAAATAATCCTAAAACTTCTCCATTAACATTATGGTTAACTGGAGGTCCAGGATGTTCTTCAATGGTAGGATTATTTCACGAAATAGGACCTTGTAGACCTTCAGATGGAGGAATAAATATCAAAGAACGTCCTGAAAGTTGGAATGAAGTTTCTAATTTGTTATTTATTGATCAGGTAACTCTTTTTCTGAAATATATATATATATATATTACTGTAAATATGTAATTAATTCTTTTATTATAGCCCGTTGATTCAGGATTTTCATTTGGAGATAAACTTGTATCGACGACAGGACATACATCTCTGGATTTATACACTTTTTTACAAAGATTTTTTGAAAAATTTCCAGAATATTCTAAAATGAATTTTCATATTTTCGGTGATTCTTACGCAGGACATTACAGTAAATTTCTGAAAATATTTGATTGTTTCAATATTTCTTCATCGCAATCTATATTTGTATAATAACTTAAAATTTTATTGCACCACACACTTTCTATAGTACCTTCTATTGCAAAATTGATAGATGAAAATAACATTTTAATTAAATCAAATTATTTGAAAGCAATTCCAATTAAACTCCGATCTATTGGAATTGGAAATGGTTGGATTGATCCTAAAACAACATTGTAAATATTCTTTACGATTTGAATTCATCACTTAGATATTGCATTTTAACTCTCAATTCCTTTTTTTTTTGACACGTAGAAAATCTTATCCAGATTACTTAGAATTTAATTCATGTAAATTGTGTAACGATTTAGAAACTTACAATTACTCAATTTATAATATTAACGTTTTTTTTATATTTATTTATTTATTAGATGGCCCTAAACTAAATTCAAGTGAACTTGCGATGATGCGTTCAGAGTTGCCTGAATGCTTACAGTTGGGTAAGCGTTTAACTTTTCTTCGTGCATTGCTGCGTATAATTCTTTTATTGAGAAAATAACATCAATTTTTCCTCATCAGTTGATAACTGTTATACAACAGGGACTTTAACTGATTGCGTATTAATAGAAGACCATTGTATCGTTGATACTTCTAAATATCTTTCGTTCTTTAAAAATTCCGGATTAAATCCTTTTGATATTAGAACTACAGCCGATTTACCACATGAATATACGTTTTATTTGGCTAAACCTGAAATAATGGCAGCTATTGGAGCACAAAAAAATTATACTGATTGTTCAGATGATATTTTTCAACGTTTTTACTATCAGGGTGATTTGTAAGTAAATTAATAAATTGTGATTTAAATCCAAATATTTTGATTTAATTTTTGATAATTTTAATAGAGTGAGAAGTTATAAGTCAGCAATTGAATATCTTCTTAACAAGGAATTCCCTGTACTATTATATCATGGTGATGCTGATTTTATTTGTAATTGGTGAGAAAATTATATTCTCATTTTTTTCGCAAACTTTCTTTTTTATCAATTAACCTGTTTTTTCTTTTAGGTTTAGTGGAAGAGAATTAGCAAATGCATTGATATGGCCCTTCCAATCCGAATTTAAAGATGCTCCAACAGAACAATGGATAGTTCATAATAAACCTGCTGGAGAAATTAAATCTTTTGATAAATTAAAATTTGTAAGAATTTATGGAGCAGGTCACGAAGCTCCTTTTTATCAACCCGTAAATTCTTTAGAAATGTTTAGTAAATGGATTAATAATGAGGCAAAATAGGAGAATATAGTGAAGGAGTTAGTTTGTTTATACTCAATTTTTTGAATACTTGCGATTCCGAACCTGTAAATAATACTAACAATGCAATTATAATTTATGATTATTAATATACAGTATACGTATATTTATTTATTTATTAAAAATAATTTTGAATATTTTAAAAATTGCCGATCGAAATTAATGTTTTAATTAAGTTGTGATAAACTTCTGAAACATTCTTGACGGTAAAACAATAGTAATAATATCATAATATTGTTTCTTCTTTTAATAACTTTTTTGTTTTTAATAAATAGCTAGTCTAGTGTACATGAGTTCTTCTGAGCTACAAAAAATATACCGTTTATACACTTATTATCTAATTCTGATAAAGGAACCTTCAATATTAAAACTCTGTATACCGATTTGAAACATTTCAAAGTTTCCGCTTTCGCTATAAAAAATTTTATGTTATATTATATTTCCATCTCCACGAATCTGCTGCATGATCGGCAAAATTTAATAAAACAGATCGACAAAAGTTCGGAATTCTAAAGATCGTCCCGTTTTTTTGTTTCTATCTAAGGAAATAATTAATTACCTTTTTTGGACACAATAACCTTTTTTAATAACAAATTGACTCACAAAAAAAAGGCTTGTGAACTCCATTAAGCAAAATAATGAAAGCATATTCAGATACAATGAAAAATAGAAAAAAACCTTATCTTAATTATCTTAAAAACCAAAAAGAGAAGCTTTGTTATCAATCTTTTCGATCTTCTTTTTTTTAAAAAAAAAAAATGTCTATAAAACTAGCATTAAATCAAAATTTCTCGGAAGTTTCATAATTATTAAGAGGTTTTAAGAGCTTCCATATTAATTTATTATAAACTGATTGGTTATTTTTTTCTTTCACTCAAAGGCACACTCTAATTTGTACTTAAAGTTCATTACCAAATCTAAACGTTTTCGTAAATATTAACATAAAAATGTCTCCAGAAGGAGATGATTTTAAACCTAGCGAACCTTATACTCATCGGTTGCGTAGAATTCTTGATGAGTATCCCGATGGTTCACAAGTTCTTCGTGAAATTCTTCAAAATTCGGATGATGCTAGGAGTACCGAGCAAATTTTCATTTTGGATCATAACACATATCCTTCGGATAGTTTATTTAATCCAGAATTTCATAGATTTCAAGGTCCTGCACTTTTGGCAAAAAATAGTGAAATTTTTAAGGAAAGAGATTTTGATTCTTTGCTAAAACTGGCTGATAGTGAAAAACGTGATCAATTTGATAAAATTGGAGGTAAAATTTTTAATTTTCTTTACTGCACAGCAATAATTTATTGATATATTCTAATAACGTTCTCTATGTACATATTTATTTATTTTATTTATTTAGTGATGGGAGTCGGTTTTAATTCAATCTATCATCTTACCGATTCTCCCTCATTCATTACTGGTGGTAAATACGTTATCCTTGATCCACATGAATGGTATTATAACGGTGGCAAAAAATTCAGCTTTATTGAAAAGAATTTAGCCGAAGGATATCCCGATCAATTTGCTCCTTTTAAAATCCCGAGTAATGAGCCATGTGATAAACCATTCAAAAAACCATTTGATGGCACAATCTTTCGTTATCCTCTTCGTAATTCTAAAAAATCAGATATTTCTGAAAAAATTTATACGCCAGAAGAAATTTCGATTATGTTTCGTAATTTTTATGAAAAAGAAAGCATAAATTGTTTGTTATTTTTAAAATATATTGAGCGTATTTGTTTCTATGAACTGAAAAAAGGGGCTAAAAAACTTGAATTACTTTACACGATTCAATTGGAAAATGCTGACGAAGTTCGTCAACAACGTCGTTTGGTAAATGAAAATATTATACCAATGATGGATTTATTGAGATTAAAGAACTTTAGCAGTAAAAATAATTTAGAAACGTCATCTTATGTTGCATCATTTTCTCGACAACAAAAAAATTATCCTAAAGAAATCAATTCATGGTTAATTTTAAATTATCTTAATGATTTACTCGAAACTGAAACATATTTCCAAAAGCAATACGGTAAAAATATAAGAGAATATAAATTCATCCCGAATGTTGGTCTAGCTGCTCCTTTGAATAATTCAAATAGTACTGGAAGATTATTTTGCTTTTTACCTCTTCCCATTGATATGCCTTTTTCCGTTTCCGTGCATGGATATTTTGCGGTAGATATCAATGAAGTTCTAATATTGTTAAATTATGAATATATTCTTAAAAATAAAAAAAAAATTTTTTTTTTTTTTTTGTTTCTTAACAGGTTAGCACTAATCGACGTTCTTTATGGTCAGCTGCAGATAATGAAGACTTGGTAAATAAACAGACTCTTTTTTTATATTATATGTATACAATAAATTTATATATTAATTATTAAATATTAAATATTGAAATTCAAGGCGGATGATGCATCAGCGCGTCTGAAGGTTAAATGGAATTCATATTTATTTGACAAAGTCTTACCCAAAGCTTGGGCAAAATTTCTTCGTGAACTACCATTTAAAGTTTCTATTGATCAATCAAACGATATACATAATTTTTGGCCAATAGCTAAAAAAGATAATAAAGAGACATCAGGCAACATAAATATTTTTTGCAAGGATTTGTTGCCAAACACCATAGAAAATCTTGATATTAAGGATCACGTGTTCGAAGGACCTCCTTCTTCAATTACAATTGGAGCGGTATCTGAAGTTTCAGCAAATTCATATAATATGGCACCATTTCAAGAATCCGAATTTTATTGGCTTTCACTTTACAATGGCTATTTGGGAGATCATACTTTTGACTTACCTGTAATAGTTAGAAGTATTGGATTTCCCGTAATATCAACTTCTTATTCTATTGTTAAAGCGTTGAAAGAATCTACTAGACACAAACGCTCCCTCAAGTTTATATCTCCTACTATTATTCGTACTTACTTAAAATCAAATTATGCTAAATGGAGAGATGGTGCAATAGGGAAAGAAAAAGTCTTAAAATTATTTGAATACATATTACAAGATAAAAATTTTAGTGCATTAGAAGGTTTCAATATGATTCCACTCGCGAATGGTAATCTTGGTACTTTAACACGATCCAGAAATTCTTACGTGTATATTGATCCAGATAATAATAATGATGATTATATAAATAATGAACGCCATATATTCACAAATCAATTGAACAAATTTATTGATCATTCAATTGATTCCGGGTTGTATGATCTGTTGTACAAGAATGCAAAAGCTGGATGGAATCTAAATATCAAAATATTGAATGAATCTGCTGTTGCTGACATGATTAGATTCTCACTGGGTTATACAAGACATACAAATAATTTTGAAGAAATACCAATGCCAAACGATCATGAGTGGATTTATCGGTTATGGGATAACCTAAATTATAGAGATTGGGATTTGGGGAATTTTGAAGATACTCATTTAATCCCAACAAGTCGCTCTACTCTTAGAAAGCTAAAAACTCCTAGAAAGATTTTTTCGAGTATAATAAGCAATAATGTTTCAATTAAACCTTTAATTCCTATTTTGGAAAAATTTGGTGCTGTTTTTGTTGACAATAAATTTGACTATAGAAAATTTTCTGAATGGTATAAGTGAGTATTCTAAATAATAATCATTTTATGCGGTGCATGAATAAACTAAATATCTTTTTTAACTTTGTTAGGATAACTCCTTATATTATCAAGCTTGATGATATTATATCTGTTCTGAATTCGTTCCTAGCTGATCCTTCATATCCAAGGAATTTAAATTACCAGTTACGAACAGATGAAATATCGGTACTCGTTAATTATCTATCTATCTATTTACGACAGAATCAACATCATCTAATGCCAAGACATATTGAAGTTCTCAAATATTTTCCAATTTTTACTAAACTCGATCATAGTTCGCCAATTTCATTGTTATCTGGAAATAATAGAAATTGGTATCTTTTACCTCGTGAAGAAAATTATGGGAAAATTATTTATCCAAGTCATATGGGAGGATTTCTTAATACAAGTTCACAAGATTTATGTTATATATTGGAAAATATTATTAAGATTCCTCGATTATCAATATATGATTATTGGAAACAATATGTGATACCATTTCTTGAATCGCAAACACAAAAAGATATAGATATAGTAATTAACAAACTTTTTGATCGATTATCACATTTACATAGTCTTGATGCAAACTTGATAGTTGTTCTCGGAAAAAAGTCTTTTGTACCAGCTGGTACACTTAAAATGTCGCAACGACAACAAATGCCTCACAACGCAAGGTTAGTTAAACGGCCAATAGAACTATTTGATCCAGAAGAAAAGTTCACTGATCTATTTTTTGAGGATGAGCAAGTCTTTCCTGCTGGTAAATATGGAATCCCACAGGGCTCATTTTTTTCGACCAATTTCCTTTCGAATTTGAGAACTTTAGGAATTAAAAAAGTTCTTTCTCCAAATGATATCATTTTTCGGATCGATACTATTATGGCGCGAAGGCAAACTTCCAGCATTAATGACTTAATTCATACCAAGGCACTTAAGCTTTTAAAATACATTGATGAGAATTGGGATCGGTTAAATAATAATAATGTATTCTTGGGAGATGCTATTTTAAAAAAAGATTGGATCCCTACGGTTGACGAATCTGGTAGGAAATTTTTTTCGAAACCTGAAGAGTGTTATTACAAAGAATACAAATATCTAGTTTGTTCTGTTGCACCGGTTCTGGATTATAGTCCCAAAAATATAAATTTTTTGAATTATTTGAATTGGCATGTTTCTCCCGACGTTGAAGTGGTTTTAGGACAACTGAAATTTTGTCGTGATTGTGTTACTAGAAAACAACCACCAAATGAGTTAGAATCTATTTGTAACGCGATTTACAAATACATGTATGAAGCTTTTCAAAATGATAAGTCTTCATTTGATTATATGAAGAGTACTTTGGAAAATGAATCATGGATTTTATGTGATGGTACATTTCATCCAAGTGACAAAGTTATCGTCAAACTTTCTGATGAATTTCTAGGTAACGATTCCTTAGTTGTTAGACTTCCTCTAATTTATACAATTAAATTTGAGAATTTATTTGAGGCTATGGGAGTTCGAGATCAGATTGGAGTAAAGGACTTAATTTTAATTATTAAAAATAAAAGAAATGAGAATAAAGATCTATCAATAGACGAAACAAAAAATGTTATCCAAATTCTCGAACAGATTATAAAAATACAAAAAGAAGAGAAGAATCCGGAAGGATTGAATGGATTATTAATTCCAAGTACAAACAATGTGCTTGTGGATTTACAAGAAATTCATTTTGATGACATGGGAGATAGACTTGACAACGAAAAGAAAAGCAAATATAAAATTGCTCATCCTCTTATACGCTTGCATATCGCCGAGGCATTAAATATGCAAACTTTAGCAGGAAAAATATGTGGTAACTATAATAAATTATATAGTGTTCTATGATAATATCAGACTTCTAAAAACCCACATCATTTAAATAATAATTATTAGATACTGACTGGGAGCCATATGAACAAAATGAATCATTAACCACCAGTATTAAAAATATTATTCAGGTAAGTCTTACATTTTATTTTAATGTTCCATTTTATTTATATTGTTAACATTTAAATCTTTCGTAATAACCAGGATTATTCGTCAAATCAGCTAATTAAAGAGTTTCTCCAAGTAAGTAATTTTTATAATAATATAATAATATTATTAAACATTTATATTTATAAGTAATAAAATTTATATAAAAATAGAATGCAGATGATGCAAACGCCAAGCATTTTTCAGTAATCTTAGACCGAAGACAACATGATGATTCTAAAAAATCTTTATTATCAAAAGAAATGGAAAATTGGCAAGGTCCTGCAATTTGGATTTATAACGACGCAACATTTTCAGAGGATGATTTTCAAGCTTTGATTAAACTCGGAATTGGAGGAAAATCTCGTGATAACAATGAAAATGATACAAGAATTGGAAAATTTGGAAAAGGATTCAATTGTGCTTTTCATGTTACAGATTTACCAAGCTTTGTGAGTGGAGAATATATTGCGTTTTTAGACCCGCATGCAAAATTTCTTCCGGCTAACGGATACCCTCCTAAAAGATTAAAAGGGATCCGAAAGAATTTTATTGAAAGTGAATTTAAGAAAAGTTTTCCAGATCAATGCCATCCTTATGAAACCATAGGTTATGATTTTAATATTGATTTTACAAAAGAATTCAATGGAACGTTGTTTAGACTTCCACTTAGGACTCGTAAATTGGCAAATCAAAGTAAAATTTCGAATAAATTTTTTGAAATTAATGAAATCCTTGGACTATTTGAACTATTTAATAGTAAAGAGATGCTCTTTTTAAGAAACATAGAATCATGTAGTATATATGATATGAAAGATCAAAACCCCCCTCAACTAATATGGCAAGCAAAAATTAATAATAATAAGAGTTGTCAAAATTTTCGTCAAAAAGTTATTGATAGTATTGATGATGCACAAATCTATCAATTAGATATTGAAATAATCGATAACACGCAAAAAGGTTCAGAAATATGGGCTATATGCACGGGAGGACATGATAGAATCAAATCAGAATTTAATGAACTTAAAGAATTTTCGAAAGAAAAACGACTCAAGGTAAACATCATAAAATATTCAAATTAATTTTATTTATATTTTAATGATATTTGAATTTATAATATTTGTTATTTATTTATAAAGCCAAGAGGTGGAGTTGCTTCTTTACTTGCTCGATCAGATAAAAAATCATTGGATGGACTAAAAGCTGAATCGGTAGAGTTGATTTTTTCTGTTATAATTATTTTTTATCAAGTATTTAACAAGTATTAACCTATTAATAAATTTTTATTTTTGCTTTATAGTTTCCAAATCCTCCTGAAATCAGAGGCGAAATATTTTCTTATTTATCTTTATCAATGAAAAGCCAGTTGGGAGTTCATTTGAATGGAAACTTTTCTTTAATTAGTGCAAGACTGCAATCTGAAAATGACTTTTTAAAATCTAATTGTGATGATGCAAAATGGAATAGATATATTCTTCTTGAAGTTTTACCTGATTTGCATACTAAACTACTTGAATATATTGTAGAGCTTGAAAAAGTCAGGCATATGAAAGAAAACTCAAACTTCATTTCTCATATCACAAATAATCTTTGGCCAATTAGTAAATATGATTCAACTATGGATTTGTTCAAAACTTACGGTTTAAATGTTATTAGAAGGCTAGGTCATAATAGAGAAAAAAAGTTTTTCTGGACCGAAGCTAATGGTGGACAATTTGTTTCATTACAAATAGCTAGAATTCTTGAGAAAGAACAACTCAATATTGCTAATATATTGATCAATTTAAAAGTTCCAATTCAAGTTGTGAAGCTCGATAAAGAAAAAATGGAACAACTAAACGAGATCGTTAAATCTGAAGAACCTCCAAATTTTCCTTACACGCCTATTAGCGGAAAATTAGTATGCGAAGAATTACAATTGATGAGACCATTTAAGGATTATATTACTCGTAACGATAATACACACGATTCATTATTCCAATTACTCAATTTTATTCTTCAGGATAAAGATTCTTTTGAGAGTCTAACTAAATTACCATTAGTTCCATTGAACGATGGTTCTGTTGGAGAGTTTGGAAAGTTCGGCGAACAAAAAGTTTATTATATCGGTAAACAAAAACATTTAGAATTGTTTCCGATTGCTGGTCCATCTAAATTTATCTCTCTTCGCTTGCCGAAGGACCTGTTGGAAATTTTCTCCGGTGACGAATTTTCTAAAGTTACAAATATCCAAAAATTTGATGTTTCGGCAATTTTAGCCCTTTTAAAAGATGAATTACCAAATGTAAATATATTACCATGGAATCCAAATAGTAGATCTATACCAAATAAAAATTGGCTTGAAAAAATTTGGTCAATGTTAAATAAATCTGAAGATATAGAATTTACAAACCTTTCGGAATTACCTCTATTGCCCGTGATCAAACCTTCCGATATACTTATTCAGCCTGATATAGCAAATCCAATTTTATATATACCTGAAAATGGACCACATAGTTTATTTTCGGTATTAGTAAAGCTAAAAGTGCGTTTTACTCATATGATATTTCCTGAAAATACTCATGATGATCTCAAAAAATGTGTTGTGCCATGCACTTCTATAAATATAATTAATTCTTTGGAGAAGGCTTTACTATACACAAATATGAAGGATATGAAGCAATTGTTTAAAAATAGTGAATTATCATCGTCTGATTATGAAAATTTTAGAACATTTATTAAAGTAGAACTCGATACTTTAATAGGTAAGTAAAAGAAAATTTATTCATTTTTTTAATAAATGATTAATTCTATCTATTCGTATATTTTCTTTTATAATAACAATAGAACACGGACAAAATCAAGAAAATTTTTTGAATATACTTATTTCTTTACCTATTTGGCCAATACACTCATGTGAAGACAACTTCATTGATGCAAGATCTGGAACCCTTCTTCCATATAGCCTTCCATTTTTCTCCTTTCGTAAAAATACCAAATTCTACAAATGTGACCATGAATCTGACTTCAATACACTTATTAAATTAGGTGTCAATTTCATAAGTGAATTAGATTACGTTAAAAACCATATATTACCAGATTTTATAAGATTTTCAACTCCTCCTCAAAATTACATTCCTTTCTTGCAGAATGTTTTGTCGTTAAATAATCCAGAAATTGAAAAATATTTTAAACAACATGCAGTGATTCCTAACAAATCACTTACTGAATTTGTAAGTGCTAATACTTTATACGACACGAATAATTCTTTATTCCGCAGTATTTTTGCGGATACCGACAAAGTTTTACCGCCAGAATTACAAAATAATCCTGTTTGTTTAGAAGCTCTGGGAAGAATTGGTCTTAAACGTCAAGTGAATTGTAATACATATATTGAATGTGCACTAGAAATTGCTTTCCAGATTAGACAAGAAACATTTTCAAGAAATGTAATTAAAAATCGAGCGAGAGATTTAGTACGGTATTTATATGAACATACTGATACTTTAGATTTTAACAATGAACAATGGAACAGAATCAAAAGGATCGAATTCGTTCCATCAGAAAAGAATATTCAAAGCCAATTTTATCAGAAACCAAAAGAAGCATCATGGTTTGAATCCTTTGAAAAGCTTTGTTCTCATAAATATAAGGAAATATGCTGGACTCAATGCCCATTGTTTGATGAAAATGTTGAACCAACTACTTCTTTCAATGAGCGTTATCAAGAAATTGGATTTCCACCTACAGAACATATCATCGAACATTGGTTTGTTATTGAGAAAATGGCTAAAGAAGGATGTTGGAATAGAAGTCAAATGAAGGAGCTAAAAAAAGTAATTACCGAGATTTATGAAGTAATGGACAAAATTTCGGAATTAGAAGACCAAAAGATGTTGATTAAATTGAAAACTAAGAAACCTAACAAGAAAATATTCTTAAATGGAGGAGATCCGTTCGATGAAAAAAACTGGGTAGCAGGAAAAGATCTTGTATTTGGTATACAAGAAGATATAGAGGAAATGTATAAAGTTAATGATTACTTAAAAGAATATAAGGATTTATTGATGCTTGCTGGGGCTTCCGAGATTGATCCACCACCACCACCAACACCAGTTCCAATATTTGATCAAAAAAATAAATTGGTTAAAACTTTGCTGGATAAATTTGAAAGACAATCAAATGAATATCATGACGTTACTTTTATTGTTGGTGAAGAGAAAATTTGTGCTAACAGATATGTGCTTTCGGGTACGTTAAATGTTTTTCTTATTTTATATTTATATATATATATTGTAATGTATTTCCTTGTTAATGTTTATCTAATTTTTTATTACATAGCTGCATCAACATATTTTGAAAAAATGTTTTTCGGTGGCTTAAGTGAATCAGCAAGAAACAAAATCGAGATTAAGATAAATGATATTCAACCAAATATATTTCGGGTACTTGTTCGATGGTTATACGGGCAATCCTTTGAAGATGCAATAAATTCTGTTTTATGCAAGCGCGACGATTTTACAACAGAACAAGAAAGTTATGAATCATATTATTTATTACATTTGGTTAAACTGTTGAAGGTAACAGATTTTTATGGTGTTGAACTCAAAAGTAAAGTAGAAGATACAATTATACAATATATTGCTGTCAATAATGTGTGTGATGTTTTGGCATGGTCAAAAGAATCCAAAGCGACACGATTAAAAGATTACTGCAAAGAATATATTAAATCAAACAAGGAACTTGTTACAAAACTTCATGAGGACGCAAATGAAAGATTAAAAATATCACGATTTTAGATTTTTTATTGTTTTTATATTTGGAGAAGGATGGTTTTTTTTAAAAAAAATCTATTTATTTCTATTTTTTAAAATTTAAAGATATTTACTTATTTATTTTATAATCATCTGTTAATTGGTATAGTATTAATGAAGTTGGTCAACAATTCTGAATAATTAATTATATCAGAATTTAGAAAAATATTATTAATCTCATTCCAAGTGCTAGAATTGTGTACTAAATAAATCATAATGGATTTAAATAAAATATCATATTTTAAATAAAGTAAATTGTTCAAAAATCGTAAATAAGTTTTTTATAAATTGATATATACAAAAAAAAAATTTATGCAATGTTTACAATATAATGTTGCTAAACACTCTAAAGAACAACAATTTTTTTTTGTTTGCTTCTGATTTTTTCATCTATTGTAAAAGACTCATCATCAGAATTATTTGTTTTCGAAATTCATATTGTTTCAGTGTCTACATTATTGTTAAAATCTACAAGGTTTAAAACAGAAAGATTTCATATATATATATATATATACTTATATATACTTCAAAATTGCAAGGGAGAAAATAATAACGGAAATAGTGGATGGTACGGATTTTAAACTCCAACGCCCAATATCATGTCGTACTTGCAATAATTTTAGGCAAAGGTTGAATATATGATTTAAAATTTAAAATATAATTACAATTTTACATTCGCGTCGTTTCTGCGCACATATGTTATACATTTTGTTTCAGATTAATCAGTTTCTGTATCAATTTGTGTTAAAAATAAAACTATTTCTAGTCCTTTTAGGACCTTTTTAAAAAAATACTCTTCGACTCCCTTCTTCGTTACCCAATGTAGGATTGTTCCATAAAAAAAGCAAAAAAAAAAGTGACGTTTTAATAACATGATTCGATAACGTGACCTCTACGTGATCGATATTTGTGACAGAACATCTTTTAAGGAACCAATAAAATAACAAAGTGCTATGTATGTAATAACCGAATATTTTAAGTTATTTTAACGAAATATATATTTATAGTTATTATAATACAATATAATCGAAAATTTTTTGCAGCAATATTATTTTATTATAATAAATAAATAAATAATAAAAAAAAAGCAATTATCATCATAAACAGTAAATTGTATCGTTTCGCGTTTTAAGTTTATCGTCTTTTTACTTTAAATTAAAAATAAAGTTAATTTAGAAATTATGAAACAAGTAAAAAAAAAAGATTGAAAATGGTTTAAATATAACAAAAGACTTTAGCAAAGTTGATCTTTACTACGAAAAAAATTATAAAAATTATATTTATATTTATATTTATACAGTACATATAAATCCATTATGTTACTAAGTAAGAGTATATCATTCCATTACAATCCGGAAAAGTTTTTTGCTATGAGTCAAATAAAGAGAAATAAAATCGATTAGAAAAATATTTGATCATTGTAAATAAAAAAAATTCAAACCCACAAACTATATCTGACATAGAGTAATAATATTTACGTTAAATACATATTATTCCCAACAATTAAAGCGTTAATGGTAGCTATAATGTTGAAATACTACGAGAGTGGAGAGAAGGAAAAATTTTTTATTAATATTCGATACATTTGAGAAATAGATTAGACATTTTTTGTTTCTTTACCTGCTTCACGTTCGGATCGCATAAATTATTTGATACAATGTTATAGTAGAAAAATAATAAGTCGCATGTACAGTCAGACCTCCATAATTGCATACTCCATATTTGCACTCATTATATATACCTTCCATAAATGCACCTTCTGTCTTCTGGTTTAGTCCCAATTATTTTACCTCTATAAATGCACACCCTCTCTAAATGCACTATTTATGAAAATTTTGATATGGTCCCAAGGGGTGTGCAATTATAGAGGGTTGACTGTATTGGAAATTTACTCATACAGGCTATCACAACCAACGATTTCAGTGGTTATTATTCGTCATACTATTAAGGAAACGAAAATGATTGAATGAATAGGATAATTTGTTGGATAATTTTTAAAATAATAAAATTCTATATAAAGTCCTTTTATATATATATATATATTGAAGGAATAATTTTTTTTATTCGATCAAACAAATCATGTCATTGACTACATTATCAACGACAATTATTTGCTTATCTTATTACTTGTTGTTACTCTCAAATTCTCGCTCTAATCAACTTTAATAATCTTTTTCTTTAAAAAATAATTCTTTATATACTGTATATAGTTATTGAAAAGTATTTTTAGTAAAGTAAGGAAAAAGTTTGATACGTAACAAAAGATAAGGGGTGACAGTTTTTTATTTATTTTTTCGGATAAAATAATATTTACTGTATTTAAAAAACAAAATAATTTAAAAATTGTACACAAATTATAAAATATTCTTTTATTAGAATTAAAATTCCTTTACTTGTATGATCTTTTTTTTTGTTTATTTGATTGATACTTTTTCCATATACGGAATATTAACTATATAATCAAATAATCTTGTGTAATTAATATAGTAAAATCGACCGTCGATAGTCGAATATATGAAACGAATTTTCGTTGTTGCTGTGCTTTAAACAGAGAGGCTATATAAATAATTATGCACTTCAATCTACGAAATAAAATCTAATCAAATTAATCATTGTATAATAAAGAGATAAGTCTGAGATTCTAATTCAAATGTTACCCAAAAATATTAAGAAAAATTATATATAGAATTTTACTTAAAATTACTAGCATTAGTATTATATATATAACAACATTGTCGCACAAAATGCTATTAACATAATTCCGATTTATTTAGCTGTTATATTATATCATGATCGTATTATTGCATATATGTCACGTCACGTTCCATATGTTGCAACAGTAAAATCTTTTCAGAACAAATTTGTCAAATATATAAAAAGAATGAAATTTATTTTTTTTTTTTTTGTTTTTGTTTTGTTTAATTGTAAAACTTTTTTCAACACTTTTTTTTATTTATTTTTTTTAAAAAACAAAAATAAATAAAATGACTCTTCACCTTCCTGTTGATTGTCTTAATGAAATATTTGAATATTTAGAAGATGATAAAATCATTTTACATTCTTGCTTATTTGTTAATCGTCCTTGGTGTGAAATTGTAGTTAGAATTTTATGGAGAAATATTTGGAATTTTCGATATAGTGTAGATTATATGCCATATCGAACTCATGTACCAATATCAATTATTAGTACTTTAATATCTTGTCTTCCAAATGAATCAAAAGATTTTTTAAATAAGAATGGATTATTTATTTCAACACCTACTTCAAAATCACCATTATTTAATTATCCATCATTTATTAAAGTTCTTTCAATAAGTAAATTTGATGAAATGATTCAACATATTCTTGAAAAACAACAATCTATTAATTTAAGTTTAGATTTTAATAAACATTTAATAGCACAAGAAATTATTAAAATGTTTATGAATCAAATTCCTTCTTTAAAAAAATTATATTATTTAAATAATTATAAAAATATTCCATTTAATATACATTTTACTTATTTTCCTAAAGCAAAAGATTGTTTAATAGATCTTTCAGAATTATGTTGTAGTTCAGATGTTTATTCGGAATTTTTTTATCAATTATCTCAAATATGTCATAATTTACAATCACTTACAATAGAATTTAGAGATTCTATTTCAAATGGTTTAGCAGATTTTATTTCAGTACAAAATAATTTAAAAATATTAAATTTATTATCTTTTGGATCAAAAGATTGGACAGATATTATATCAGTTTTAACAAAACTTTCTAATACTTTAATTAAATTAAGTGTACATGGAGGAGAAAATGATGTACCAATGTCTTTTATTACTTCTTATTTGAATTTACAAGAACTTACTTTAATAGGTCAAGTTTCTTTTAAGGAATTACAATATGTTATTTTACCAAATTTAAAGATTTTAAAAATTCCTGAACGTCCAAAAGATGAGATTTTAATAAAATTCTTTAAAAATAATGGAAAGAATCTTAGAGAATTAAATATAGATGGTATTGATAGTTCATTAAGATCTTCTATAATTCAATTTTGTCCAAATCTTAAAAGATTTATTAGTGGATGATTTTTTTAATATTTAATTAGATTTTTTTTTTTTTTTTTAAAAAAAAAACAATTTTAAATAATTTAAAGATGTTATTATTTATTATCATTATATTATTTGTTACTCATTACACAGAACCTATAATAGTCATTAATAAAGATACTAAATTTGAAAAAAAAAAATCTTGGCGTGTATATAGAAAAACCACATGTTCGTCAATTACGTCATTCAAATATTTAATTCACGTTAAGGTCTACAAATTCTATAAAAAATTCTAATTTGAAATTCCAAAAGATGAAATATTTACAGTATCTAATGATTGATTCTACTGTATAGTTCAAAATCATTAAGATTCAAAAAAATTTTTTTATAACCGATTTTGTGGAGATGTCTAAAGCGGTTTCAAAATATATGTCACATACATGAGATAATTTCTTTGTGCGTCCGAAATCACGGGATACTACCCCGCCCCCGATTTTTGAAAAAAAAAAAATTAATCGCGCGTAAAAACTTTCTAAAAAAAAATGTCTCGTCAATTTACTGTTGATTGCCTTTATGAAATATTTGAATATTTAGAAAAAAATTATCTCACTTTACATTCTTGTTTATTAGTCAATCGTTTTTGGTGTAAAGTTGCGGTTAGAATTTTATGGAGAAACATTTGGAATTTTCAATATAATATAGAACATTGTTCATACCGGACTCATACAATTATTGGTACTTTAGTCGCTTGTCTTCCTAATGAATCAAAAGTCTTTCTTAATGAAAATGGATTATTTATTCAACCACCTACTTTGAAATCACCATTATTCAATTATCCCTCATTTATAAAAGGTATTTCAATTAATAAATTTGATGAAATGATTCATTCTGTTCTTGAAAATCAACATCTTAAATTAAGTTTATATTATAGTAAACATTTAATAGCACAAGAAATTATTAAAATGTTTATGAATCAAATTCCTTCTTTAAAAAAGTTGGAATTTTATTGGAATAATTTTAAGAATATTCCATTTAATATACATTTCTCATGTTTTCCTGGGGCGAAAGATTGTTTAACAGATCTTTCAGAATTATATTGTAATTCAGATGTTTATTCAGAATTTTTTTATCAATTATCTCAAACATGTCATAATTTACAATCACTTACAATAGAATTTAGAGATACTATATCAAGTGGTTTGGTAGATTTTATTTCAGTACAAAATAATTTAAAAATTTTAAATTTAATATCTGATGAAAAAATTTGGACGAGTATCATTCCTGTTTTATCAAAAATTTCTAATACTTTAATTAAATTAAAAATAGATGTAGGTGAAATTTATGCACCAACTTCATTTATTTCTTCTTGTATAAATTTACAAGAACTCATTTTATCAGCGAATCAAATTTCTTTTAAAGAATTACAATATGTAATTTTTTCCAATTTACAAATTTTAAAAATTCCTTTTGATCGTCCAGATGATGATTTATTAACAAAATTCTTTGAAAATAATGGAAAAAATCTTAAAGAATTGGATATATATAGTATTGATGGTTCATTAGGATCTTCTATAGCGAAATTTTGTCCAAATCTTAAAAAGATTTCTACAATATTAATGGATAATAATGGTTTGGAAACTTTAAAAATTCTTTTTAATACTTGTCAATATTTAGAAAGTATTAAAATTTGGTATGGTGATTATAATTCAGATGAAAAAGAAATGTTGAAAATTGTTATTACATATTCCAAAAATAATTTTTATGAATTAAAAATTTATCATGAATTTTCATCAAGTTTAGGCCCTGAAGATTTTGAATCTTTTTTAATAAGTTGGGATAATCGAAACAATCGATCACCGATTAATTTAATTAGTATTAAGGATGATTTTTGGAATATAACTTTAGATTCAAATAAAGAAATTATGAAATTATTTGAAAAATATAAAAAATTAGGTATTATTAAAAAATTTGGGATTGAAATGCATTTTGAAACTTGAAATTAATTATTCGGTAGGGAATAGGGATTGATTGATTAATCAAAGAAATAAATAACTTTATTATTAATAATTACAAAATTTAGAACAATAATCTATTTTTCCTTTTGTAATATTTTACAATAATAATTTCCTTAAAATTCAAAAAAATTCTAAAATTAACCCACCAAATTATTAATAATAATAAATTATTATATGACTATTTACAATATGTTATTTAAATGCATTATATATGAATATATATATTTATTATTTATTTTAACTAATCAATCTAAAATTAAAAGTAAAAATGAGAAAAAAATATCCATCGTTAACTAAAATCCAATCTTAATTCAACAATAAATAATATCTATAGTTAAATATTAAACACTTTTGATAACACATAATTGTAACTTCATTTTACTTTTAAATCACCACCCAAAAATTTTAATTTCTCACCTTCACAATAAGAATCATTAACTAATAAATCATTATCAACAGTAAAAGATGAACTATTATGTTTTTTTTGTTGTAATCCTTCATTACTAACTTCATTTCCATTTGTTATTTCAACAATACCTCCCGTAGATTGAGAAGGTTTATTGAAAGAAGAATCATTTAAAATCTCTGGTAATAAACCATTTTGTATTGGAGGAGTAGGAACTATATTTGGTAACGTAAAATTATTATTATTACCTGAATGATTATTAGTATTATTAGAATTATTATTATTATTAGGGTTGTTATTACTATTACGTTTAGTAAAGAATCTCCTTTTCGTTGTAGGACTTTGTTGTATTACGGGTGCCGTATTTAAAGATATATTGGCTGATTGTGATGACTCATTAACGTTTCCTCCTCCTCCTGATGATAACATTTGAGGATTTGAAGATTGCATTGAAAAATTCACTAAATTCACTCCAATTGTTGTTGAAAGTGAATAATCTGATGATGATTTTTGTAACGAAGATCCATTTAAAGATGATGTTTCCGTAGATGACGAGATGGTTTTATCCTCCTTATTGTACGATTGTGACGTCGTACCCGTTTGGTTATTTTTGTTACGAAAAAACACTCCACGTTTAGGTGTAATAATTTTGGCTGATACACTTCCACCATGAGTTGTATCACTTATACTTCCACTTTGTATAGCATCTTGAGATGTCGATTTTGTCATATTTGATGTTGTTGGAGTAATCTTAACTCCCATATTATTAATTACATTAGTGCCAGGACTAAGATAAGCATTGGAATTAATATTAGCGGTCCCATTATTATTATTGTTATTATTATTGTTTTTTCTACTATTACTATGACTAGTACTATTTTGTGCAATATTATTAGTTCTATTCTTAAATAAAGAACCGGCCCATTGTTTAGCCCATCCAATTCTTTGTCTAACGGCTCTTTTTGCCATAGTGACATTAACTTTTCCTGAATTTTTCATTAAGAATAACATTGCACAATTACTGACAAATACCAACACCAAAAATAAATCGAATGAACATAGTCGTATTAAAAACATATATAATGTGAGTAAAAATAACACTTTTCTTCTTTGTTTCACAAAAGATATCTCCCGTAACACTAAAAAAAAAAAAATAAATAAATATTCTTTTTTTTAAAAAAAATAATAATAATAATAAAATTTTTTAAATACCTGCAAAGGAAGCTTTTTTAGAAGCTTTTGGATCAATTTCTGGGTAAGTCAATAAATCAATGAATTGCATGGGTATATCCAATATAGTTTGATTTTTGTTATTAGAAGGGTTATTAATAACAGGTCTTGAAGATGAAGAAACAGCTGCGGCGCCTTCTAAAGGTGGACCTTCTAACCAACCCATTAATGAATCTAACACAGAAGCTCCAAAAGAAATCAATCCACCATTATGATTAATATTATTCTCATCTCCTGCACCCCCTTCATTATCTGATCCATCAGATGATTGTATAACCTCTGAATAATCCGAATCTAATTGTTCCGGTATATCATTATCATCTCCCACGGTAATTATTTTTGATTTCCCCTTATGATTAGTATCATTGGATATTGGTGTTGTTGGCGAAATTAAAGCAGCATTTTCGGATTTTGAAGAAGATGAAGAATTACTACTAATATTAACTTCAGGGGATATCAATGGATAATGATCGTTATCTTGATCTTCTATCTCATTTGAAGAATTTCCTTCTTCTGGTGTTATTGACGTATCTGTAGCATATCCATCTCCTTCCTCATCAGAAGGTAATGTCAACTAAAGTGAAAAGAGTAAAAAAGGGGTTTAAAAAATTATTAAAAAAAAAAAGGAGGGAAGAAATTTAAGAGGTTAACCCACGTTTTCATTACTTGCACACCAAGATTTTAATTGTTTTAATATTTTTTTGGATGTCTTTTTTCCTTCCACCTCTGGCAACACTTCTTGATGTAGAATATCAAAAGCTTCTTTTATATGATTTAAATCATCATGATCTGAAACTGTAAAAAAAAAGTAATATCGTTATTAAAATTAGAACCAATATTAAATATAAATGTGATTGTTAAACCCCTTTTTCACTTCCTTAATCCATACCTCTATAATGTGGGAAACCTTTAGTTATAATTCTATATTCAGTATAATGTTGTCTTCTTTTATTATTATTATTATTATTTTGTTGGGTAGAAGCGTTGTTACCTCTTTGTTGTAAAACAAAATAAGAAGATTCTTTTATTGATTTCCAATTTGAACGCCCTAGAGTACCACCAACTAAACTTGGCCTAACAAACATTAGAACCTATAAATAATGTGAAAGTTGAGATTATGCTATGGAGATGTTATAAACGAATATTTTGCTTTTTTTTTAAACACGTGCTTGCTTCTTGCTATGTTTATGAAAATATTGAAAATATGGAAATATGAAAAATGAAAATGAAATAAAATATGCAATGAATAGAAAAATATTTACAAAAGAAACACGTTCTTTTTATTCGGAAAATAATGCTAGTATGAAAAAAGAGTCGTGATAAATGAAATAAGAAAAATCACGTTATAATTATTATAAGGTCTCGAAAGGTAATTTACTAAAAAAAAAAAAAGGGAAAAGAAAAGAAAAGAAAACAAAAGCGAAAAAAACACTTTAATATAATAAAGTGTTTTTTCCTCTTTTATTTCAAATGACAAAAAAAAAGAGGATTCCAAATAATTCGATAGTAGGAAAAAAAAAAATTTTTTTTAATAGATTTTTAAAGGGCTAAGATAGCGTACTCTTGTATCATAAATAAATGCCGGAAAAAAAAGATCATATGCAAATCGTGATAGTTCTAGATGATAACTGTTTAGCTGTTACAGAAATCTGCTGATTATTTGGGGTTTTAAAAAAATATAACCAAATATGTAAAAAACGTTACATGAATTTCCCACTTAAGGTTTCATTTTGGGGAAATGGTAGGCGGAATTCATACGGAAAGAAAATCGACCAATAGTACCAGGTATGTAAAATATATTAATTACCTATCTTGGTTGGTTCGAGCTTGCCACGTTTTTTAGTTTACAGCTAAGTATGTGCTAGGTATGCAGAAGCAGAAAATTATTAGTTTAATTTTTTTAATTATTAATCTCATCTTTTCATGCATACATTGACACACCGGGGGAGAGGATAATTAATAAATAAGAAATTAACTTATCTGATAAACCTTATTTACTTTAATTATATTTGTCATCTATTTGTGGAAAAAATACGGTCCGTATAATTGGACTATATCTATTATATCTACTATATCTATTTATCCCAAAAAAAAAATTTGGTGACTTTGCGACGTTATCACTTCATTTATCAATATATTACATCATATATAACCATATTTGTTATACCTCCGCTTAATATAAATCTCTGTTTAATATAAACCGTGTATATCCTAATTACGTAATTTCAAATACAATGATAATTCTTTGGTCGGCAGGTTTCAAGCCGAAGTATTATATATAGTTAAGCTTGATTGAGAACTGGTTTATTCCTGATTAAGCCAGTAAAGCCGTAAGAAGTAAGTTATACCATTGTGAGAGTATTGGTGAGGGTTCTAGCACAATTATTGCCAGGCACGTGTTATTGTGTTAATGGTCCCTGCAGGAATTTTTTGTCTCAGGTGATTCTTGTGATACAATAGAATAAATTTTTCATTGCGAAATGCTAACTTTTAACTCTCGGTTTATTAGTTAAGATAGATTTATCACGTTTCTATATCTCAAAATGTATAGGAGAATCGATTCGGAACTTGTGGCGGGATTTGTCTATAGTTTGCTAGTATTAACCATATTTTATATACTTATGTACTTGAAATTTGAAAATACTTATTGTTATGACTAGAACTCGTCTTAATTAAATTCTTATGATATTATTTTTATTTTATTTTTATACACATGATGTCGGCTACGCTACTTTAAGTATTTTCCTATTAGAGAAATGAAAAAAAATGCAGATTAAATGGTCGACATACTATAAAATATCATTTGTGATGGTCGTGTCCAGTGGCTGATATATATATTTATGCTGGGAGGATTGATTTGATTCTTACTTCCAGAAGAAATCATTGTTATAATTTTCTGCGATCCAAGTTCTTATATCACTCAAATGTTCTTTGAGTTTTTAAAATAGTTTAATGAACTTTTTTAAAATCTAAATGCTTCGGTCACAAAGACTGTCCATTATCTGATATATAAGTGTATGTATGATATTAATAAATAGACGATATTATCATTAAATTTTATTTCTTTAAGTGCGTTAAACGGTTTTTAAAAAGTATTTATTAGTATATATGATTGATTAAAAATAATTTTTTTCAAAAATCTGTTTTTAGTCTAAAAATAAAAACATTTATTGTTAGAATTATTAAGTTTTATATTGAAAATGTTCCTGTTAGATAAAAGCGAGTATATAATGGCGCAAATGTAACGTTTTGAATTAATGTACATAAAGTCACCGCAATGACCGCATTAATCATCACACCTTAATTGACACTCGTACTGTATAATTATTATTTATATTATGCATTGTTGTGACAAAATAGGTCGTCTCAACAATTTGAAACTGATCAGCATATTGTACACTCCTAACTTTACATGCACAAATATAAGATGACCCTTTTCCAAAAATATGAATTTTTTCTTTACATATAGGACCTACACATAATACCTGATACCTCATGCGTTTATTTTCATTTTTTTTATTCTACAAAATCTTTAGCTTTCTCGCCGCATTAGGTTTATCATGTTCGCCAGAGAACGAGGATGGGAATTTTATTTCAATCAGTCTATCACTCGCTCCCAATTGGCGGTTCAATATACAAGGCAGCGTAATGTAAGATATACACTATACAGTATAAAAGAATTTATTTATTATACAATTATTTAATTCGATGTTAACTAGATGGTTTTAAATTGTATAGAACTCCGGGCATTGTTATGATCACTTTTAACACTCCCGGTGACCGACCAGATAATAATGAAATTTTCATGCTTAAACAACCAACAACTGGTGTTTACGAGTTTCAGCCATTTATTGACTTTTATCAAGCTACAGGTAAATACTTCTGAACGAATATATTGATTTGCATCTTAGTTAATTTCTTTCTAATTGATGATATAGTTATTGAAATACCATCTGAAAGTATCAAAAATTTGGGAGATCCTTTTAAAATTAATCTTTTGTAAGCATTTAATTCTTTTGCTATATTTAATTACATTCATATTAATCAATTTTAAATCATAATGCTTTTTAATCCCAAGCACTGAAGGAAATAATCAAAAATTCTCTATCGAATGTGATGCCTGTAATCTCCATAAAAATTCACTGGATTGGGTAAGATACCACACTTCATGCTTGATAAAGGTAAAGAATTCAATCCTTTAACAATTATAATAATTTTAATAGTAGATAATGCTGCATTGTCCTTAAAAATAGAATTTGGCATCTAATCTTTGTGCAAGTGGAAAAGACCTTGTTTCCAATATTACTCAAATAGATTGTGCGACCGCGCAAAAATGGGATCTTTTTGGGTAAATTTACATTTAATTTTAAGTTTGTTGTTATTTCTCTTGAAAGTTTAAATTTCATTGCATTATAACAGGATAATATCGCCTAATATACTATCACCTACGCCACCTGTTTCTGGTTCCAATTTACCTACGAATTTGCCTACAGTTAAGGATGGAATCTCAACAGGTGTACTTATAGCCGCAGTTTGTGGATCGATTATTGGCACAGCTCTTATTGCTCTCGTGATAGGGTATTGGTTTATCAAGAACCGCGAACACAAACAATTTATTGAAAATGATCCTGTTAATGTTCAAATTTATTAATAACTATTCAATTCTCGTAATAAGTATAATTATTTTACATTAAAAAAACCTTCAATATATCAAAAATTATAGTATAAATAATAATACTTGGCTTAAGCCTGCAATGAAAAAAACGCGAAATGAAATGTTAATTTTCATGTGAAAAGGTGGGATTCATCAATGATTCTGGTTTCTTGCAAAGGAGGAACTGTGGAAAAGTTGCAGGATTTCTTTGGAAACTAGCATAACAAAAATATAAGAGTAGTATTATGTGCCTTGCTTTGTACAAATCTTTTCGGATGACAAAGACTCTTTATCCATTCTACTGTATCTGTTAACCGATTTACTATACCACTGAATTAAAAAAAAAAATTTGTGTAACATAATTACATACAGTCAAATCTCGATATTTACCCCAGTATTTCCACAAAAAATTTCCACCCCACGTGATTTCGGCCGGCATTATTATATTCTCGGCCTGCATTAAGAAATTAAGCATGTGACAAATAATGTGCGACAAATAGGATTTTCCACACCGAAAAAATCTGTCCCTGGAATACATAGTAAAAATGAAAAACAGGGAGGGTGTGACACCAGTGACAAATTTTAAAGGTCATGTGAAGGTAGAAAAATTTTGTGATAATACTGGAAAAGATAAATCTTGATATAGCAAACACATAATATAGCGATATCTTTAATATATATGTTATGCCTCAGATCACGTCTTGCATGAGATTAACACTAGATCATGTGAAATTACCATATATAGTAATATTACTATGTAGATCATCACGTGTAAGTACATAAATTATTACACCCAATTGGTCAATGTTAATTTGAGGCAACTCTAAATATTTTTCAAAAAACCAGTTTCATAATATTAAAATATATCAATTTTTATTAATATAACAGTTTATAATTGAATATATTTCGATATACCAAACAAATCACATAACTAGTAAATTAATCATCTGTTATATAAATAAAACAATACTATGGAAAACCAAAAAAAAAAGAAAAAACTCTGATAATAAAATAATAATAAAAAAAAGAAAAGTTTTAACTTTTGGAAAAAAGAAAGAATTATATTTGCTATATCAAGAAAATCCATCATTATCACAAGAAGAAATAGAAAATAAATTTGGTGTAAAAAGAAATACTATTAGTAATATCTTAAAAAATAAAGAAAAATAGTTAAATATAAAATCTGATAGTTTTAATGCAGCTAATCAAAAAGAAAAATCTACAAAATTTTCTGAATTAGAAGAGACTTTAACTATTTGAACTTCAAAATCTTTAGCTATCAATAAAACTATAATAGGAGAGATCATTCTAACTAAAGCTACAGATTTTGCTATATTAAATATTAAAAATTTTACTAGTTTAACTGAATATTTGAACAATTTTAAAAAAAAAACATAATATTAAACAATATAATAAATATGGCAAGACTCAAAGTGATCCAAGTTTAAAGAAAAATTACAGGAATTAATTAGTAATTTTAAATATAAGAATATATTTAATTGTAATGAAACAGGTAAATAAAAAAATGATCTTTTTTTTTTTTTGACAAGTTAATCGTATTTATTATAATTATTGAAGTTCTATAAAGAATACATAATTATGAAAGATAAATTACGAATATACCCTCTGTAACAGAAAAGCATAACTTGTCGCGTGAAGATTAAATTCAAGAAAAAAGTTTTGTTACCAAGAACTTAATTCAATCATAATCTAACCTTCCCGACCTTATACCTGTGATGAATCAAAATGACTAACTAGTCTATCTAGCAAATAATTATAAGTGTCTAACTTTAAATCCAATTTTTTGTATAGAATACTATTATACATTCCCTCTGTAAGTTTTGCTATTTTATCCACCTTTTTAATAACAATATCTCCTAAATGATACCCCTTTTTAATAAAGCTAAACATCCTATCTTTCCATCTGGAGAAGGCACAAAGGTCACGCATGGTGGAACTCTCTATCAGATTATGGAATTCGTCGAAAGGAAAATTGCCAATATAATGGTGGATTTTACTCAGACGGTGTGTATTTGAGCAAAGAGAAGATGAGTAGTTAGAACAGGCTGTCAAATCTATTGATGATTCCCATTCTTTAAAAAGTTTATTATGCGAAAGCCAAATGTAGCGATGAAAGGCTTGAATGAGGAAGATGGTCAGCTTATCCAGAATTTGAAAAGTAATTTAATTAGATCTGGTGATTCTGTGAAGTTTACAGAATCTGGAATTGGAATGAATGGAACGGAGTGTGTGAAACAAGAGCCAATGCTAATCACTTTGGTCAAAAAGATCATCAGTGAAGAAGCCTTTGAGGAAGGAAATTAAAGCATCCTGCTGAGCTTGTCGAGTATCTGAGTTGATAAAAGGATTCTAATTGAGAATGAATTGAGTGGTGTTAGAGATCGCTTTATCTATAATGCAAGTCCATTTTGAAAATAAACTGGAACATCCAATCAAATGGAAAAGGCTTTCTTGCTCAGAAGCACAGAAAAAGCATTTATCATTCGTGAATTTTGCTGGGTGTCGTTCTTTCATAATGTTTATAGTGGGAAGAGCCAAGGTTAAAAGTTTAAGGTAATACAAAAAACTATCATGAATTGTAGAGTGGAAGCAAAGTGAATTGTTTCTAGTGAAAAACGTAGTCCACAAAGAAGTCCAATGAATGGAGGAGTATGTGCTGTCGTATAAATCATAGTTATAATAATTTGTAGACCAGGAGGCAGCTACTTTGGCATTATGGAGTAATTTTACAAATGAGCAAGTGAATTTCTCTATGGAAATATTATTCCAAACCAATTGATATTGAATCGTATCAAAATCGTAATAATGACAAGCGCCTATGACGTCACGGCTTTGAGTTCCTTGTTTAGCTAGTCTATCAGCTGCATCGTTGAGAGGATCACCTGAGTGGCCTTTAACTTTGACCAAATGTAAGGAAATATGTTTAGCATCTAATAAATAAGAAATAGAAAGAAGAAAAGATCTATTATTAATTTTAAAAATATTTCTACAACTATTATATTCTATATCTAAAACTTGATTAATCCCGTCTATGGCTGCTTTGCTATCAGTATAAATAAATAAATTCGAGGACGAAGGCGTAGCTAAAACAGCTGTAAATATAGCGCATAATTCTGCTCTTGTGGATGATGGCCAATCGAATAATTGGCAGTTGAAATTTAAATCTGGAAAGTCTTTAACAATCCAGCCTGCGCCCATAACAGGAGTTGATGAAGAGGACAAAGAGCCGTCAGTATAAATGTAAATGTCGTTTGTAGAAAGTAATTGTAGATTCTTTAAAAGAGAAATTAAATGTCCCTGAGAATCAAAATTTTTAATAAAGTTGCGTATAAGAATTTCATCGGCTGAATTACAATTTGATAAGTAAATGACCGGTAAGGAATTTCTAGCTGATGTCAAGGCCGAATCATCGACGTTATGAGTGGAATAATTGTGATTGTAAAAAAGGTCTGAAATATAAGTATTGTCAATAAATCCTAACTCCAAGGGAGCTTTTTTAATATTAACTAAGCTGTTGAAACTTGCAGAAGATGAAATATGAAAAGTGCATCTAGTATCTGATTGTGGAATTAATGACAGGTTTGTCTTTTTGACTGCATCGCACGACTCATAATAAAAAAATAATTTTATTGTAATTTAAAGTTTTTATAGTTAAATAAATTAATATTAAAAAATAAAGTTACAATTTTATTAATATTTAATATAACTGGTATAACTAAACTTCTAGCTTTTTTTATTCATAAATATTAAACACTAAGAGATTTACTATAATTGAAATTAATAAATTAAAATTTTCAGTTAATTATTTTTGAAATATCTATCTGAAATAAATATTTGAAATACAGTCATCCCCCTATATAATCACACCCTTCGGGATTGAAAAAAAAAGGTATAATTATAAAAAACCTATATGATGTGACTATAGAGAAAGTTTTTTTAATAATATTATTAGTAACTTAGGCCAAGAATAAATGTGCTTATAAGGAGGGTATGACTAAACAGGTGGTGCTTATAAAGGAGGACGACTGTACTTAGATTAAAGAATGAAAAGATAAAATAAAAAATTCTTCTTTTAATAGATAATATATCTGGTTTATTTATTAATAATTTAGAGTTATTAATGAATATTACAGTTTATTATTTGTTTCTAAATACTATTGCATATTTGCAACTTGCTAATGCTGATATTATTAACTCATTTAAACTCTTAATTAATTATATTATCTAAAATATAAATTTAATAAATTAATTATGAATACAGATGCAATATTGTAGAAGACTTTTAAAGAAAAAATTGAAGATTATAATACCAATTTTTAAATTAAAAATAAATAATGCTACTATTTTACTTTATTTTGAAACTTAAAAAGCTGTAACAAGTGAGACTATTTATAATTATTAAATAAAAACAAAAATTTTGCTTTTAATTGTCACTTCATTATCATCTTTAGATGAAGAACAAAATAATAATGATATAAAAGTAATTTAGCAATTATTAGATTAATATAATTATTATACTATTATCTACTGATAAATTTATAAGTACTAAGAAATTTATTTTAGTTAATAAATATTTTATAATATAAATTCTAAAGTATTAATTTTTCTGATATAATTTACTGAATAAAATTATTATTGTATTATGATATATTGTAAAATCACATGATTTTTAATATACCAAACATTTTATTATTAATTTGGTGTATTTAATATATAAAAATATTTTAATATGAACTTTTTTAATAAGAAAAAACAATAGTACCTTAATAGCATTTTCAGTCTACCTAACTCTTGAAACTTTAGTAATTTTTTCACCTTTTCCAGTTTTTTTATTATGAGTTTGTTCCATTTTTTATTAAGAAAGAAGTTTTATTTTGTTTAAAAGAAATGATAAAAGAAAATTTTTTTAAAAAGTTTATGTTTAGTGAGCATTTCACATTTAAAAAATATGTATACATTTTATTAAAGTTTGAAATATGCAGTATTTTTATTAAAAAATAAAAAGTATAATAAAGAAGTTTTAAATTCTTATTCTAATCTTACTCAATAAGTAAGATTGAAATTTCATATAAAATTTCAATCATGATCAGCTTAAGATTAAAATTAATCTCAATCACATTTTTTGTGAAATCAGATTAACTACTAATCTTAATATTAATCTTAATCACGCTCTCTATAAAGATACCCATTATCTATATATAACAAAATTGTACTTAGTTTATGTATAATGACTTAGTATAATATATTCAATAATAATATTTCTATATATTATCACCACTACTGTAAGTTACATAAATAGTTATAGTTAATATTTTTATTTCATTTTTTAGTCATCTTTTTTATTCTTTTTAGTTATTAAAAAATTTTGGTTTAACTTCTTTTAGTTTCTTATTTATATATATAAATTTAAATATAAATAACTAAAGAAAGCTTAGATTTGATTTTTTATTACTTTTATTTTTATTTTTCTATTATTTTTCTTATAGAAAGTTGTTTTGAATAAATTTTAATTAAGGTAGCTTAGCAATAATATGTGATTTATACCAATGAATCAAATCTGCCAATATGTAAGAATCACTTTTACTTTTATATTCTGGTAATTCAGAATTAGCATCATAATATTTTTTATTATCAGTTATAAAACTATCTTTATTATCTTCACTATAAAGATTAGACAAAATGTAACAGGTAGTTAGTGAATTTGATCTTGAAGATAAAAAAGAAGAAACATCTAGTATTATATCTTCATTATTATTAAAACTAAACTTTTGTAATGTTTCTTTCATATTTTCTAATGTATCCTGCTAATAGATATTTGATAATTAAAAGGATATATTTTAAAAAGGTTTTTGTTTAATAATTAGAATTATTATGATTAGATATAGATATAGTGTTTAATATTAGTAAAAATGATAAATTAGTTTTTTCTCATAAAGTTATAATGAAATTTAATTTTTATTGTAAACTTAATAGCTTATGAAGAGTTGGATATATATAATTAGTTTGCTTTAATATTTTAAGAGATGATGATATTATTTTATCATAAATTTTAATTTTGTGACTTAAATAAATGGATTTTATAAAATTATTATAGTTTGTAATGATAATGATATTTAATACACATAAATTCCTTAAACTTTTAATTTTAAGTTTACTTTTTTATTTTTTTATTTGTCAGTTTTTAAAGATAAATTTTATAACATAAAATGAAGTACATGTAAACCTATTAATAAATGTCTCAAAGGTCAAAATACTAATCAAAATATACAAGAAATTTCTTTTATTGAAGCTACATCTCATAAAAAAAAATTAAATACTGATATATCTACTGTTAAAAATTCTAGTAAATATATTTGATTATATTTTTTTTTTNTTTAAGACAAGTTAATTGTATTTATTATAATTATCAAAATTCTATAAAGAATACATAATTATGAAAAGATAAATCACGAATATATCTTCTATAAAAGAAAAGCATAATTTGTCACAATATATTTGATTATATTGTTTTAATAACATTATTTATTTTATTATATTATTACTATATTAATATTTAACAAAATAATCAAAGATATTCAATGTAATATTCAAAGTGAGAGAACTTTGGATGGTATGTTATTAATACTAAATGATATAATAAAATAATATATTTTATCTCTAAAAAATTTCACATATATTCCAGTAGTTGAGATAAATAATACTAGTGATATGGATGATCAGTCTGTAGATATTAAAAATGTTGATGATTAACCAATTATCGATAAAGATGCTAATTTACAAATCAAAGATCTAAGCTTCGCTATAAATAAACTAAAGAATATCTTATGATATACACCTAAAACTAATCAAATAAGTCAAGAATCTGAAACAGAATAACTTAATAATACATAGGCATATCAGAAGTCTTTACTTTTAAATGCAACTTATTTCACTTTCAAATCTATTACTCATTTGAATAATTTAATAAATCATATATGATATTAGCTGATTATATTATTATACTATTTAATTAATTTAATATTTTATTTAAAAAATTGCTAAATATCACCTGAATGATTGTTACCTAAGTTTTTAATTATGTGACAGATTTAATATTTTTGATTGGTTACATGATCACATCATATTTATTTGTATTATTTTTAATATAGATTTATTTTCTCAGTTCTTCTTTTTTTCTTTTATTTTTATTTCTAACTTATTTTAACTTATATTCTTATACTTTATTTCTTACTAACTCTATTTTATTATTTTTAAATCCTTTAGTTCTTCTGGTTTTGCAATTAAGATTTAATTATTTTTTATTTTATATTTTATTTTTTACTTATTTTTTTATTTTTTTTTANTTGTTTTTATTATTTCTGTTTCATATTTCATTTTTCACTAATTTTATTTCATTTTTTTTAGATTTTTTAGTTCTTTTGGTTTTACAATTAATAAAAGTATATTTTTTATTTTTTATTTATTTATTTTTTATTAATTTTATCTTATATTTTATTTCTTACTAACTTTATTTTTTTTTATTTTATGGTTTTATTTTTACTTAATTTCCTATTATTATCTTTTGCTACCCAACTTTCTATCATGATAATTTTTTATTTTTTATCTCTCATTATTTTTCATCTTTATTACTTCTTATAATTCCATCCTTTTCATTTCCCATCATTTTCTATTACATTTTTTCATTTTTCATTATTTCATTTTTTTTTTATTTACTTTTTATCATTTTTCTTCCCATTACTCCTTTTCATCTTTCATTATAGGTATTGTCAAAATTATTTACAGAATTTATCACAGTTATAGCACGTGATGTATTGCCAACTGTATAAACTATAATCTATAAAACCTTAATACTATATATAGAATTTGTTTTATAATACTGTAATGCCATTAATAATATGACTATGAGATTTATTCTAAAATGCTGTAATTGCTATTAATAATTGTATTATTTTAAATCAAAAAAAATTTGTCACATATGATTAATAATCAGATAATTACTACCAATTATTAATGCATAATTCTTTATTTATATATGAATAATATATATGATACAATTTACAAATTGATTTTTATTTACTACTCTACTATTATACTTTGATTTCTTATTCTTTTAATTCTTCATTAAGTAATGCTTTAAAATTAACATCAGGATTTTCATAATTTACAGGTCATAATTGAATTCCATTTATATCATCATCCTTATTTCTTTCTTTAAATTCTGGTATATTTAAATTAATAGCACCTGCTAGAAGCAAATTATTCATATCTACTTCGTCTAAATTGATATCATCATCGTCAGAAAAAATGTCATGATGTTCTCCTACTTCATCATCTTCCTCTTCCTCAACAAAAATGTCATCATTATTAATCATAGCAGTAACAACTTCTTGGATTGCAGTTTTAAGCTCATTAACATTTATATTATTGCTAGAAAATCTTAGTTCAGATTTTGTATTTGTAATATAATATAAGTGCATTTAAGCCATGGATTAAAGCTGCATAATGTTCAATTTTAAAAATAAAATATTTAAACACTTAAATAAAATATGAAAAATACCTTGTTCTTCTTTTTCCTATCATCCAATTTAATATAGAAAAAACCCATTCACATGTAGTTTGATATGGTGTAATAGCAAACATTTTTAAAGCTAGTTCTTGAATAAAATTATTTGGTTGTTAACAAGTTGATCAATAAATTTTAGGCATATCATAATCCTTAATATATTTTATATCATAAGAAGGTTTATATTTAAAATATTTTTAAAACTATGTATAATAATAAGATTTGATAACTATTTTTATCACCATTTGCAAAATTTTTCAAATTTTTATAACATTTAAGCATACTTTATGAAATATATTATCTGTAAAGCCTTTATCTAAATAATTTTAAATAAAAATAAGTAATAATAAATAAAAAGAATTAAAATAAATAATTTAATTAATTTACTTCTATACTTTGAATGTAAAAAAAAAGTAAGAAGATATGTATCAGAATTAAATTATACCCAGCATCTATTAAAAATGCCAATATATTATCTTTTGAAATCAGAATTTAAAGAGTTTAAAATACTTTTAATAGCAGCTGCCATTTTGATTAATTCTAAAAAAACTAATATTATATTGCTTTCTTTAGTTTCAAAAGTTTCAATTGCTTTTTTAACAGGTGTAAAAATTATTTTACATCTTGTCAAAATTGATGATTTCTAAAGATATTTTTTACTAAAGCTGAATTATAAAAAATTTCAGACTGAGTTTTAAGAACCTAAATTATAATAATAAAATATAAGAAATATAAACCAAACTTTATTTTTTAGATATAGAAAATATTACCTATATTTTTGAGGCTATTTTTCAAATGAATAATTGAATCACAGTAATCTTAAGTTGTAGACTATCTTATTTTTACTGATATTTTTAGGCATCACCTTTTATTATAGATTGAATAATATCCTTTTGAAGAGATGCATCTATATGATATGATGTTTTAAAAAAAGTTATAATAGTTTAGTATTTTCTTAATAACTTTTAGCTATTCCTTTATGGATTATTACCTAAAAATTAGACAGAATGTGATATATATGGGTTAAATATACTAGTATTAGATAAAATAATTAAAATGTTTAATTTAATGAAAAAGGAAAAAGAATTAAATCTTAATATTACATCCATATATAAAGATTATTATACTATTAATTAGCATTTTATTGATAATCAGGATTTTATGTATTAGTTTTCTAACTATATTAAGGCCATTCTGGAATAGTAATCACCAGGCATTAGCTTAAAAGATTTTTTGCTAAGTTATATATATACCTTTGGCCAAATTTTGTAATAAAAATATATGAATCATCAGACAAGTTTGTATAATATATTAATTTTTGCATATATATTTGAAAAAAATATATTAAGCTTTATTCATTTTTTTCTTAAACAAATGTAAAAAAATATGAAAGTGCATTTAGTTGCAACACAAAAAACCTATTTTAAAAATAAATAGTATCAACAAAAGTATAGTATATATTATGAAAGGCTAAAGACTTTGCAATTTTGAGATCGTCAGATATTAGTCTAACTATATATCTTGCAAAGCAGATCTATATTTCCTTAACTTTTTTCAGCAAAATAGCTAACTTCTTTGCAAAAATCATTTCTGTAAAATAATGCAAAAACAAGATATATATATGATAGAAAAAATCTAAGATAGAGAGACCAGTTATATATATATAAGAGTAAATTTTTCTTATTATAGACTTTTGTATTTAGAAAAGTAAGATATCTGATAAGACTGAGGTACTTGATAAGTTTAAGACTTTTGCTAATAAGCTTGAAAAGTTTCTTACTAATGGGAACATTATTTTTAATTGGTTTATTCCTAATAAGAATGTAAATGATATTTTCAAAATACCAATATCTAATGCTAATAATAACTAAATTTCTTCTTTTTAGATGAAATTAGAAACTATTATTTAAATTGATTTTAAAATATATGAATTGGTTTTATATAGGATTGACTTCATAAGTAATAGTGTTATAATCCAAATCTTAAGAAACAATGAAGTATTTAAAGTGAAAGATGCAATAAGAATGGAATTGCAAGATAAAATTTTTAATTATTTTCCTAGTTAATCTCAATATATCTATTTTAGTGAAAAGAAAATTAATATTATTATGTACTCTTCTACTGAAATGAATCCAGAGGTACTAAGTAAAGATAATTAGTATTTTTATTCATATCATGTAAATTGTAAAGTGAACTATTCACGATTTTTTATATATTACATTTATTTCATAAATAAAATATATATTACATTCTTATTATAAATCTTGAAAAAAGTCATGTATAATAATATAATATAATTGTATGACAAAACTGTACTATATAAAAATAGTCAATGGTCCTGAAAGACTACGGTCTTACTAGTTTTACACCATGAAAAGACAAACCAGTTCATCTCAGTATAGAACCTTGGTCTTTCAGTTTCAAATTACAAGATCAAAAACTGATAAGTTCATCAATCTCACAATATTTTTAAAACTGATTGGTCTTTATAATTTATATAAAGATGACCACTACCAAATTAATTTTATTTAGTAAAAAAAATTGTTTATAATATAAAGACTGGTATGAAGATCTACATCAATCTCAGGACTGGTTCTTACTATATCACAGAAAAAAAGACCACAGTCTGGTCCTACAAAATTCTAAAACTGGCAGTCTCAGAACTAAAACAAACCTATAAAATTGTTAACCATTTTTAGTACTACATCTTAATTGCATATATATTGGGCAAAAGCATTATGAATTGATATAAAAAAATTTATCATTTCTCTCTATCAGAAACTAAAAATACTTTTATATTTATAAACCAGCTTTACCTGTAATTGCAGTCAGATGCATATTTTTTTTTCATAGGTATAAATACATATATAAAAATATGTCTTTATAAGCCTCTATATCTTCTTTTCTAAGCTTAATAATAGAAGAAGTTTCTTCTTGAATAATGTTAGATATTGTTAAGGATTTTAATACAAAGAAGCTTATCAAATATTTGAAAAAGAAAAACTTAAAGCTATAGGAGTCTTACTTCAAAATTTTATATAAAGAAGAAATTTTTGACCTTGTATTTTTTTATATAATTAAAAAGGAGTTTTGAAGTTATGGCTTGAAAGTTGGTTCTGCAATAACACTTGCAAAATTTATCAAAGATCTCAGCCAGAAATTACAAAACTACTTCTTGTTTAAAATTCTTGACAACTTGAAGAAAATGTTACGTAAAAATAAAGTCAATAAAAAAGATATAACAAACATCAAGCAATTTATTTCTAGTGGGTGATTATTCTTCAGTTAATTTTTTTCAGATTGGAAATTATATATAATAACTTATTTTTTTCTTTGCAGTCTTCAAAGAGATTAATGATGATTATAAAGTGCTCAATTATTGTATGGAGGATATTATCTTAAAACTTTCAAATATGAAAACTATGACTAATATAAATGAGGTAATATGCTGTAAATTTATTTTAATAATATTATATATATTAATTATCATAACTAAAAAACTCACTACTTAAGATATATTTATAATTTTGCAGAAAAACATTTCTAGTGAAGATACAACAAGTAGAGTAAACTATATGATCAAAGGTTTGAAAAATCTACTTTGTATCACTAAAGAAAAACTATGCAATATTAAGATTGGATATACTTAGGTAAGTCTATTCATCTTTCCAGTCTATTGGCTTTGAAATAAGAAGACTAAAGGGTAATGTATTTTATCTCTTAAAATCTGACATAGCTTGAAAACACATTTCAGACAAATAAAAAAAAATGGACTGCAGATCAAGCATTCAGAAATAATTATTTTAACTATATTTATGGTATTATGACCACAGATATAAAGTGATATTTTATCATATATACTTCAAATGGTATTTGCTTCACAAGTGGTAGTAAGTACCAGATTAATCTTATAAAATCTGCTATTAAAGAAAATTCAGAATTGCTTCGAAACAATGTGAAAAGGGTAATAGGTATAATTGTTGGGTTATTTAAAGAATAAGGTTAGTGTTGATAGTTTCCAGCTAGCAAGAAGACTAGAATCAAAAAATTTATTAAAAAATAATATATATCCTGAGCTAAGTTCCAATCTTGTATTTATTTTTGTATATATTAATAAAAAATTTTTTTTGGTAAAATCCATTAATAAAATTAACAGGTTAATAGAATAATATACTTATTTTACTAATTTTGAACAATTACAATTTAGCTAGAGAAAATTAAGATAGATATCACTGAACTCAATTCTGAAAATACTGATAGAATCGATAGTTTTTCTAACAACAATTTAATTCTCTGTCTTTGAGTATAAATAAGAAGTTATTGAAGAGTAAAATATCATAAGAAAAGCATTTCTGATAAAATAAGGTATTGTTTTGAATATACTGATGACTGGATTAAGTTTACAATTATTTTCAATTAAAGAAAAGCATTTTTCAACTCAAATGCTAGAAAATTGATCTTAGTTTTAACATGTTGGCTAGTATTAAAAAAAGCTTTAAAAACTATCTCAATAGTTTTACAAATGGTAGCAGTAGTTAAGTAGTAATAATTAGATAGGCAAATTCACAGAAAAGGAACTGTCATTTAACAGATTCATTTTATAACTATTTTGCTCATGTAAGCTTATACTATTCACATTTATTTTAATAATATTAATAAAGTATTTATTGTTATATTAGATTATAATATTTTATATAATAGTATAAAAAAAAATTGAGAATAATTACAGAATTTTATATCCTTTTTATATTATACTAATCTGAAAGAAAAATAGCTCAATTAATATACCTAAGGTGAATTTTCCTTAAAAATGATTACGTTAATAATTATATTAAATTTCTAGATTTGAAATAGATGTTTGTTTAAAATTTTGAAAAAGATGTTTAAAATTAGTCTATTAGAAATGATCATTAAGTATTAAGTTACTTCATTCATTCTATCGGGTTGTTGATTAATTCATTTCTTTATCTTATTAATTTATTGATTGACTCTTTCTTTCATCTTATTGATCTGTTGATTAATTCTTTTCTTTATGTTATTAATCTGTTAATTGACTTTTTTTTTCATGTTATTGATCTGTTGATTGAGTTTTTCTTCCATCTTACTAACTGAACTTTTTATCACTTTTCAAACTTCAAGAATAGAATTAGAGCTCTGAATAAATCAAGTCAATTCAGGTCAAGTCATAAGTTGAATCGAGTTGAGTTAAGTCAAGTCAGCAAAATTTTGACTCATGATCATAAGTCAAATTACAAGTCAGACTTAATTCAACTCATTGACTCATGAGTTCAACTCAACCTTTATATATAAATATACAAATATAAATATACAATATATAAGACCAAAAGGAAAAAGAAAAAGAAAAAAAGAAAAAAAAAGAATTAGTTAATTATAATGGAAAAATACACTTCATCACTTCTTTCACATCATTTACCTAAACAAAATTCCATAACCTTTCAACCCAAAAATCCAAACTTACAAAAAGAAAAAGAAAGAAATAATTAAAAATAGAATAAAAAAAAAACAAAAACAGAACTTTTCAATATACTGAATTCTGAAAAAGTTTATTAAAATTTCCATTCCAAGGTTTTAAAATTAGAAGAAACGAACTGAAATTAAAAGATCTAAAAGAACCTACAAAAAAAAATGAAATTTAGTTTTTTTTTATAGAAAAACAAATCATCATCCTAATATTACTTATCAAACCTAAAAATCTAGAGAACTTACAAAAAAGAAAATAAGAAAATAAGTAAAAGCAAATAAAATAAAACTAACAAGAAAAGCCAATATTGTCAACATATTGATATTACCATTTCAAAGTTTAAAGGACGAACCATTCAAGAAAACCTACAAAAAGAAAAAAAAAGTAAAAATAAGTAAGAATAAATTAAAATAAATAAAAATGAAAAAAAAATTTTAAATTAACATACCAAATTCTGTAGAAACCTCCTGCTGACCTACATTACCATTCTAAAGATAAAGAACAAACTGATCTAGACTTCAGAAAACCTATAAAAAGAAAAAGAAGAGATAAGAATAAATAAGAATAAATTAACATAAATAAAAATGAAAAAAAATATCAAAATAATATACCAATCCTGTAAAAGTCTGCAGACTGATATTGCTATTCCAAAGTTTGAAGGACGAACTATTCAAGAGAACCTACAAAAGAAATAAAATTAAAGTAAGTATATAATGAAATAAAATAAAAAAAATAAAATAAAAAAAATAATTTTAACATACCAAATTCTGTAGAATCCTATGACTGATATTGCCATTTCAAAGTTTGAAGAATAAACTATTCAAGAGAACCTACAGAAAGAAATAGAATTAAAGTAAGTACAGTGGAACCTCTTTATAATCACCAAGTTGGTTACATAGTAAAAAAATCCAAAAATGTGACTATAAGGAGTTGTAACTTGTAACTATATAAAGGTTTTTTTATATAATCTTTATATAAGTTAGTTTTTTCAAAGGTGTGATTAACTGATTATATAGAGGAATTTTATATGATGTGACTATATAGGGTATAACTATATAGAGGTCTGACTGTATATAATAAAATAAATAAAAAAATAAATAAAAAAAAAGCACTTATTACCAAATAAGCACCATTCCAAAGTTGCAACTTTAAAAAAATTGTTATATTTCAAAAATAACATTTTAAAATCATTACTTCTAATAATTGAAAATTATCAGATTATCAGATTATCATTAAACTGAACTGTTAATTTTTTTTTTTATTTTTTTTTTTTATGAAAAAAGTAATTTATCACTATGATGATGTATCGCTATCTTTTCAGTATCACCACAAAATTTTTCCACCCTTACATGACCTTTAAAATTTGTTACCAATATCACACCCTTCCTGTATTCTATTTTTACTATATATTTTAGAAACAGATTTTTTTTTGGTATGAAAAATCCTATAATCCTATTTATCATACCTTATTTGTTATATGGTTAATTTCTTAATGCCATAATGCTGACCAAAATCATCTGAAGTCTTTAGCTAAAACTTAAATTTTGAAACTTATCAAAATCTAAAGATTAACCCAAAATTTTTAACTAAAACTTATATAAAAAAAAAAAGAAATTTATTAGTTATATTTTTTTAAAAAAAATAAAAAAAAAAGGTTTAAATTATTAACTTCAAAATTAACCAAAGGCTAATTTAAAGTCTTTAGCTAAAATCTACAAAAAAAAAAACATTAAATCCATTTTTAAATTAAAAAAAAAGAATGGTAAATTTCATAAAGAAACTTACTATTTCTTAATTTTTATACCCAAAATGAAATTTCAGAAAACCTACAAGAAAAAAAGAAATGTTAATAAATATTTTTATTTTAAAAAAAAATAATAATATTTTAAGTTTTGCAAAAAAACTTACCACTTTACATTTTTACATTTTTATACCTGACTCAAACTGAAGAGATCTACAAGAAAGAGAAAGAAGAAATATTAGTAAACATTTCTATTTAAAAAAAAAAACAAAAAAAATAGTAAGATTTACAAAGAAATTTACCATTTCTCAATTTCAAATACTGGGCCAAAAGCTGAAGATCTATAAAATAAAACAGAAAGAAATATTAAAATGTTTCTAAATTTAAAAAAAAAACAAAAAAAATGGTAAGTTTCATGAAAAAACTGACATTTTCTTAATTTCAATACTAGAGTAAGACTGAAGAGATTTACAAAAGAAAAAAAAAGAAATATTAAATAGTAATGATTTACTGTATAATTCATTTTTGTTATGATGAAAATTTTAAAAATATAAAAATAAGTACTAGATCTACTGGAATTATATTGTTGTAGCCCAAATCCAAATCAACCCATCGGCCTAAATTATGAAAGTATCGTTGGTACTGTCTTAAGGCATTATTGTAATGGGCCGATGATTTAGGCCGATGGGTTGATTTGGGACATGGTAAAATTTGGACTACAACAATATCATATACTGAAATTTAATAAATTTTAAAAATTTCTTATTAGATTATTTAAATAACACATAATTTTACCAAAATTCTAGCAGGAATTTTTTCAGAATTTTTACCAGCCTTAAATTAAGAACAATACTTTAAGTATCATCTTTAGCAAACACCTACCGATTGAAGTTTAACCTAAAACTTTTTAATATTATCATATAAATGGTTAAAATTGGCAAAAAATTGGCTCAATTTATTCTGTTTTATTATTGGCTAAAAACACTAAAAACAAGAAACACGTACTGTACCTAATTATAGATCAGTCCATTTAGTATATTAGCCGGTATTCATGAGGTGATTTTTTTTCATCCAAATATACTAGCACACCCCATTTTGAACCGACGAATTTTTATCATTTAGTTTTNAAAAGACTAGACACGATGATAAAACGGAGTGCAGTATAGTTAGTATAGTTGCGCATCGAGAATCGAGAAAATAGTACTAAAAAAATGTAGATTTTTAAATGACTGATGACCATAAATAAAATACATTTGGTGAGAACCTGAGCATCATTTTATTTTTAGTAATTGAAATTATAAAAAAAGTTAATCAGTCTTTATCATGTATTTCTAAAATAAAATACAAATTTGACAGTTTTTCCTGTTGAGCATTCTTTTTTGTAATGACTTGAATCCGGTTAGTTTTTTACATTTAATATAAATCATTATTAAATCATACGACGTAAATACATTTACTGTATTATGCTTAACCAAATTTATGTGACATTTATGTAATTGGCCAGAATAAAAATATTTTTAGGCAATGATTGATTTAATAATGATCAGCAATATACTATAATAAAGCAAAATATATAGTAGACATTAAAAAAAAGTAAGAAATTTGTAACTAAATAACGATCATATGAAATCGTATATTTTATTAGAGAACAGAAATTTAATATATTAAAATTATATTATTTCTAAACAAAAATACAATAATAAAATTAATGATGTTCGAGCAAAGAAACGAAGTTTCTTTTATAAATAAATAAATAATAATTTAATATCTATTGAAAACTTTACAAATGTCTTATTATTTAACTGTAATCACCAGGGATAACAGTACGACATCCTTCAGTACTTTTTCCGGTATCACATTCGTCGGGATTCTTGCAACAACGAATGCAGTAAATGCCATCATCAGGTTCAACAAGATTGACAAACTTTTCGTATCCTGTGCACAATGCACCTGGTGGAGAACCATCACCTTGGTTATCGTATTGACCACCTCCGTCAGTTGGATCCAAACCGAACTTGGTTATGTCCATGGTACCAGTGACTTGAACGTAAGTGTCTGTGGTGACAAAGTGGGCTGTCTTAATGAAACCGTCGGGGAAGGCGGTGGCACCAGGTGCGTTTGGTGGGTTTGCTTGGGTGCAGTATGGAACAGCATCTGATTCACTTGCACCAATAGTTTCACCTTGAGTTTTTGGAAGGAAGGAACAGAAAAGTTGTTCACTTTCCACTGTCACATTGAGACCACCTGTGGGAGCCCGACGATATAAAACGGCGGCATTTGTAGATGCAATAGCAGCGAGAATGAAAAGAACTCCAGATAATTTAACCATGTTTATAGTGAAAGAATAATAAAATTGGGATGTATTGAAGTAATATGATATGTAAATATATATAAATTTTTTTTTTTTCCTTGGAGTAGAATATTAGATTTATATCCCAAATTCTTGTATGGTTATTTTTCTTTTTTTGAAATTTCTACGCTCCTTATATATTTAAAATTCGAGTATTCCCGTGAAAATAATTCCATGCCATGAATAGCCTGACCGATAAAGGAGAACAGGTAAATTGTTACATGATCTTACAAATTTGGTTAATGATTATTTATCCTTAGTTTCTAAAAATAAATTTTTCAACTTCAATTTTTTATATTGTGACCTCGTATGAATTATTTCCATACCAAATTTGGATAATACACTAATTAAATTTTTCTTTTTTTAAAAAGGAGATTTTTTAAGTGTGACGTGAATCTTGCCAAGAAATTTAATTAATTTCGTATGACTTCAAGTATTCCTGATTCGTTTATTATGATTTGTGGAGTTTATTTCTAATTTAGATTTCTTTCAAANTCGCTCGTCCCGAANTCGATTTAGGATTTCGCCGAGAATCAACTTTAATTAGAAAAAATCAACAGCCCTTATGCGTCATTTGAAAAAAAGAACCGAAAACCTGCAATTCAGCCAACTGTGTGTAATGTAAATCGACGCTAGTTAATGTTTGTTGATTTTTTTTTTTATATTATGTTGACGATCATGATTGTCACAAATTCTTTTTTACTAAAAATATCAATCAGATAATATTAAAAATCCACCCAATTTTGAAACTAAAAAGAACAAAGGTAATTTTTTTATTTTAAAGATTAATTTGTACTTATTAAATTTTTAAATAATTGAAACAACGACTCTTTCTTTCAGTAAATATTTAAAATATTGTCGTCTTGTTATATTTTAATAGAATAAATAATATGATAAGGTTTCAAATAACAACAAAAAAAAAGAACATGCATTGATGATGCATTAAGATCAAAATCAAACCAAATGTAGAATACAATTATTTTTAACAAAATCGGAAAATTTCCCTAATATAAATATAATTTTACATATGTTAATTAAAAAATATCAAATCAAAATAAAAACATGATTAACCAACCCCAAGTGACTGACAACCAGCATAAATTGTGCATTCATTCCATTCTCGTTATTTCTAAAAATAAATCGATGATCTTATGTGGAGTTACATTGAAATGATCCCAACGAATGCTCGTGGTAGAATAAATCTCTTTAAGGTTTTTTGTTTAAAAGTCTTTCCTTGTTTGAGGCATCATCCGATGTGATTTGCTAGTCGAATGTTTATAGTAGTATGTGAAAATTATCAAATTGTCCTACCATTTATTAATTTTTTTGACTTAACCATAATAAAATTAGGAACTGTATGTAATTTACTACGTAATCCCAATGCTGCGTCGCACCAATATAAACTGTTGTTTTGTTATGCATTTGTCTGGGGAATCGCGTTGAGAGCGGGCATTACGATCATGCAAATGAAATTTTTACTACAAAAATAGATTTTTTTGCAGTCTACACATGATCAAATGTAGTACAGCAGAAATAAAAAAATGCGGATAATCCCAAATAGTAAAAAAAATAAAGCAAATAATTATAAAGAAAAAAAAACTAAGAAATTAAAAATTGAATTTGAAATTTAAACTTTATATTTTTATCTTTTTTTCCTTGTTTACTTTATTCAGCAAATATTTTCGGTTTACTTCTATTACAAGATAATCATAAAGTTTAACAATATTTATTAAACGATTTATTCATAGTAATTATATTCATTAAATATCTAAACAAATCCAAGGTCCATTGATTCCCCTCTTTAATCATATTGCTTTTTTTTTCTTGACCAAAATTTCTTCATTTATTTTAAATACTTAATTTGCAATCTTTTACGGTTATAATCATTAATTTCAATTTAGATTTAAAAAAGTACAGAATAATAAGTACTGTTGCTCAACCGAACATTAGGGGGGTACCCGTAAATTACAATAATATTGATTATTATATTCTTTTTTTAAACAAACAATCTTTAGGTACAATTTAATTTTAAATAAAATTATTTTGTCATAAGTCACATACAGTACATGACAATTTGTAGATCATTTCTCGCCCCTTTAATCTAAAAATACAAAAAATCAGAATAGCATAATTCCATAATTTAAATTCGTACACGCAGTAAAAAAAAAAAGAATTTTTTTTATTATTAAAAATAAAACTACATATGAAACATATTCGACCCTAGCGATATTTTTTAAATACATTCTCTTTTGTGCCTTGGCCAGTCCTCTTTTTGACAATCCTTGCCACAATAATATACTAATTTACATTTACTACATTTCATGCTACAGCTCTTCTTGCATATTTTACATACACCCTCAATTACGCATATGTGCGGTCTCTTGAGCTGTTCACCCTGAACAAATTTTTTGCATTTAAGACATTTCCATGCGTGTGGTGGTTCATTCTGAAAACAGAACTCGCGGTCATAGAAACGTAGCACCTTCTTCGCATGTTCGATCTCTTCTTCTCCTTCATCGGGTGGGAGCATTTGTATTTCCCAGCAACAGGGGCAAATTCCGGTCATTTCTTGGTATTCGCGCCTACTAGGCTCGTTTGGAAATTTTTGAGGTGACTCTCCACAACACATGCATTTCTTGAAACCGTCAATGGTGTGATCATACGGAAAACCAGCATCAACAATATCCAAACGTTTGGACATCTTTAAAGAATGTTTTCAATTTTTATGTGGTGAATATACCGTAATCGTAAAAAAAAGAAGAGTACGTTCATAAATACTAAATTCTGTGCATAAACATTATTTATAATTGTATAAACATGAGATCCGGATAATCATTCCACGTGCTTTATATATTACCACATTTAACTAATTACGTTTCTTACGGTTAGATGACGAGTTATACTCGATGAAAATAAGCGAGGCGTATTTCCCTTGGGGAGGATTTATTAGTTTAGTATTTTTATACTGTATATTAGTAATTTCTTTTATGTACTAGAGTCTTTATTATTGGTGATAAAAATAAAAATAGAAATGATACAATCAAGCAAAATCAGTTAATAGTATTATAATATAATATGAATGTATTAAGCCGGCTAACAAAATGAAATTAGTGTTGGCTTTTACAAAGCAAGTATCAATTTCTTCCTGCTATTTCTTACTAATGATTATTTACTATTAATGTTAAATAGAGTATTACTAAAGTAATTTTTCTTAACTGTTAGATTTCTGAAAAATAATATCACTCCTTCATTATCTATAGGATCACAATTACAATAATTTACAGTTTTGGCCAAAAATCTGTAAAGATTGATTAAATAGAATCATAGATTTTATTTCCTGTGAAAATATCAAAATAAAAATTTAGTAACAAATTATTGCATATGGAAAAAATGCATCTGGCTATTTTTTATCTAAGCCATAAAATATTCTATATCAGGAACAGATATTTTCACTTTTACACTACTTTTGTTACTGCAAATGAAATTAAAAAAAATATGATATAGAGAAACATACAATTAAACTTGTGAAGGATGATGAAAAATTTATTTGCAAGAAAATATTACTAATTGTACATTTTTCAAGAAAAACTCTCAATATTGAATTGGGTTTGGAATCTATATTAGATCTTATGGATTTTACTAAAAAGTGTAGGAAGAAAAAGAAGCATTCATTCTTATCATATTGCAGTTTAAAAGAAATATAATATAATTAGAATTGCAAAATTACAGTATTTTAAAAATTAATGTAAATTATGTAAGTTACTTGGATGAAGTCAGAAAATAATTCAGAAATATTATTACTTTAATTCTTTATATTATTATTATATTAAATTTATTAATTAAAAATTAATATTTAAGAATTTAAACTAGTTCTGATTTCCAAAATTGATTAGCAGATTAGTAAATCACTGATTTAACAAATCAATCATTAATTGAGTAATATTATGTAAAACTAAATTTTTTTCATATACATTTTTTTTATTAATATTATCATTATGCTAAAGTCAAAAGAAAATTTTTGGTCTGAAGTTACTAATAATCCCAATAGAAAAGAAAAATATAAATGTAAAACTTATTCTAGTATATGGATTTTCATAACTTCAAGGTACTAAATATAAAAAAATAATAAATATTTGATGAATACAAATATAATACTTTTACTTTCAGAGAGCAAAGATTAAATTATTTTAGAAAGTCTTCTTACATATACTTTTAGTTAATAGGGATTTTATTTAATATAATTAAAAATAAACTTTTAAAAAAAACATATCCTTTATTTAAAATTCTTTCATATAATACTCTTTCAAATATTCTTTTAGATTGAGAATTTAATTATTTACAATTAATTATTAAATCAGCATTATCTAAAAGTTCTATATATTGCTTAATAAATAATGAATAGTTAAATGTTTAAAAAACTTCTATTGTAAATTATATAATTTTAGCACTAAAACCTACATTGTTTAAAATAACTGCCTTTAAAGAAGAATATTACTGCTAAAAATATAGCAATAGGACTTGAGACTATTATAAAAGAAGCAGGTATTAATAAATTTTTTGCTATTATTACAGATAATGTACCAAATATGAAAACTGCTTAGAAGATTTTAAAACAAAATATCTAAAAAGAATTTTTCTTAGTTACTAGACATATGAAATTTATTTATAAATGAAAGATATTCTTAGTATTAAATGGGCAAAAGATATTCTAAAAAAAGTAACAAAATCATTAAATTATTTTTATAATTATTAAATAATACTTGCTATACTTTAATGTTTATAAAAAGAAAAATATAAAAAAGAAAAAAATTGCATTAATTTTACCTTATAAAAAACAATGAGAATCTTTATATTCTTATATTGATTATTTATTCTATATAAAATTATCTATTTAATTTACTATTGCTAAGGATTATTTTAATTTTAATGATAAAATAAAATCACTTATTGCTAATAATACTTTTTGAAATAATCTTAAAAAAACTTCAAAATTTTTTGGATTAATTTGCTATTTGTATTTAAAAATTAGAAGATAATAAGTCATTACTTTTAAATTTTAATAGCATAACTTGATGAATATCAATAACTTAAAATATATATACAAAATAATACTAATTTATCTAAAATTATTTATGATAAAATTGAAAATTTTGGTTCAAATCAGTAACAATTTTTATACAATCCAGCTATAATTGTTACTTATAAATTAAAATCCATAATACTGTAACAATCATCTTAATATATATATATTTGATTTTATTATTAAAAAAAAAATTATATAATTAGAATATAAAGATATAGTTTTAACAGAACTTGCTAAAAACAAAAGATTTTACACATAGTTATTTATGGGTAGATATAATTCAAAAATCTGCTAATTGGTAAAATTTAATAAAAGAAAAATATCTGATTCTTAGTAATATAGTTATTCAAATACTTTTAATATTAGTAATTTATGCAGCTAGTAAAAGAAATTGGTCTATATTTAGTTTTATTTATTTAAAATTGTGAAATAAATTATATGAAAAAAGGGTGAAATAAATTATATAAAAAAAGGATGAAAAAATTTGTTTATATATTTTAGAATTTGTAAATAATATTATGTATATTAGACAAATCAGTTATTTTAAAAGATTGGATTGATAAAATATTATACAATAGAGTTATAAAAAAAATTGCTAAAGAAAATAATAATGTACTTTTGATTTAAAGTTATTAAAATTTTTATTTTTTCATTCATAGGAATAGAAATCATTATATTATAAAATAATTAATTAAAAAGAAGAATTTTAAAAGGACAAAAAGTTAATGTTTATAAATCTGATTTTTCTGATTTAGATTATTTAGATATTGAAAAATTCTTGGATAAAAAGTTGGATAAATTTTAGAATTAATTTTAAAATGTTAATAATACTTTTTAATATAGTAAAAAGATGTAAAGTTTTGCAATTTTTAAAATTAATAAATTTATTTCATAAATAAAAATTTCAATATATAATTTTAAACCAATAGAAATTAAGAATTTTATATAATAATATAATATAACTCATATAAGTTACATGAGATTAGGATTGCTTGTCTAAACTCTTTTAAAATTCTGTATTTAGTTTTGCCAAAGTTTTATTATAGTTTCATAAAGTTTTATCAGTTTTGCTATTTATAATAAATTTTGATAGGTTTTACCTTTTATCAAGGTTTACTAACTTTTTAATAAGACTTAATATAGTTTTATTAAATTACTACATTTTATTATTTTGCCTATTTGCTAAACTTCCTAGTTTTACTAAGCAATCTTATATAAGATCAATATAACTTACAGTATTATATATATCATAACTTATGTAATGTAACTCTTATAACTCTAGATATAATAATTTTGTGAAGATACAGTATATAGTAAATATTATCCTATTATTAACTTTACAAATTCATAAAATTTAAGATAAAGAATAAATATTTAGAATATTAGATTGCAGATATTGGATAGATAATTTTACTTTTTTGATATTTTTTAAAATAGTTTATTATAAAAATTTTAATTATATATTTTTTTTATTACTGTAAATATTGATATATTTTTAATACATTCAGTTTTGTCTTTTTTAATAAGCTTTTATTTTAGATCATAGAATTAAAAAATTTAAGAATCCATATAAAATAAATAAAAAAAAAAAAATATAGAATAATAGTAATTTTAATTAATCTTATAATATTATTATATTTGGTAATTTTATTTTTCTTTTATTATAGTATTTAAAATTTTTATTTTCATAGTAAAAGAGTACTTATTTAAAAAATTGTTTATATCTTTAAAAAAAGAATTTATAAAGCCTGATTATTTTAAAAGTAATTAAAACTGAAAATTAAGTAATATGAATAAATTTATATTAAATAGTCTAATATTTATGTATTTATTTTCTTTAAA
>QKYT01000228.1:0-17068 GCA_003550305.1 Glomus cerebriforme
ATGCCGATATATAATATATGTTGATTTGACATCATTGGACAATATTTTCTGGATTTAACAATTTGGGATTTTGGCAACCATTTGGGATTTCGGCAACGGTTTGGGATTTCGGCAACCATTTGGGATTTCGGCAACGGTTTGGGATTTTGGCAACCATTTGGGATTTCGGCAACGATTTGGGATTTGGTCTTTGGGATTTGGGGCTTTCGGTAAAATGCCGAAACTATACTTTCGGCTATGTCAAATCCCAAATTAATTTCGGCATATATAGGTTTCGGTACCCAAGTATACTTCAATCCACGTAGCTTTTTAAAGATTTTACACAACGTGTCTATAGATGCAGAATGGGCCTCCTTATACTACAATCAAGACCTCTATGATTCTACTTATCCTTTTGCCAAATGGTCTTTTATTTGGTCTTCCTTTATGACACAAAATAACAATCTATGCTTCAATAATAATACCCACCTTTCCTTTATACACACGCTGAAGTTAACCAATTTATTGTTACCAGTGGGTGATATTATGGCTGAACGTAAACCTGATTTTTTTTCTTCATTCAAATGCTTATATTGTTCTCATGAAAGGGAAACCTTATATCACCTTACAGTTTGTCCTGAACTTGATCTCATTTGGTCTAACATACATAGATCATCAATCTCCATCATTTCACAATAACTAGATAAATGATTATCTCGATTATATAATAACTCTGATAAAGCGAAACACATTCTTACTGAACTAAACCTTTAGTTTTCTAAGTTTTTCATCGAGTTTGAACTAATAGATGACAATGGAAACAATGTACTCTCCTATTATCTTCTTCGTTCCATCATCAGCACTTCTATGCATAACTCCCTCAGACAATTACATGCTCTCAGAATTTGACCTATCAAATCATGGATAGATTTACTTCAATCTTTATAAAAATATTTTATGTCCAATTATGAATTCCGCGCTATACATTATTTAAAGAATGGGAAGCCAAACGGTCTTTGACTGTTTTGTCTAACAGCCTATCTGATTTTCCACCTTCAGAGTATACTTTTAACAAGAAAATTTCATATTATTAAGATAATATTCCATATAATGAGTTCAAGCATATAGTATTGGATAAACAGACCAGACTTCAACAAGCCGCTACTAAAGGTTTTCAAGTGGTCCAGGATTTTGTTGACAAAGAAATTGCTTATAAAAATTTTTTCTTTAAAAAGATTCATCATTTGGCAGATAAAATCCAAAGTATGCATAGTAAAGAGATCTTGCAGTATGTTGGCTTTTGGAAGGATTTGGAGGGTAAAAATGACATTGGTAGTATAGATAATAATAATTGTATTATAAAAAAAAACTTTATAGAAATAATAGTATTGATACTAATATAGATAATAATGGAGTTAATTTGGATTATTCTTTAGTAGGTCAAAATAGGATTTGTAGATAAGTAGATAGTATTAATCTAGATAATTACAATAATATAGGATCAGAAGATTTAAGGTAAAGCATAAGGGCTGCTCACGCTAAGGGAAATTTGTTTTCAATTTTCACCTTTACAAACCAAAAATCTTGCACGACAAGTTACATTTTTCTTATTAAGAGAGGATGTATACGTAATTTATAAAATGTATTCGTCATCTGACATCATATACAATAAATACATTTAACTTGTCTAAAAAAAAAAAATAATCTAAATCCATCACTTCAATTCAACTTGATAAAAATCTTTAATAATCAAAAAAAAAATAATAAATAAAAAACTTTTGCTAGCAGTAAAATTAACTATGAATTCTTCTATTAAAGATTTAAAGCATATGATGTTGAGATATTAAAAATTATTAAACAATTGTATAAATCACATTATGAGATTTAAAAACTATAACAAGATAGTAGAATAGATAAACATAATAAAAGATAACATATGACATTCTGAAGAGATTAGGTATTATTTAAAATAAAATATGCACAATTAATTTTTTTTAATTTACTCTTTAATAGAAAATGTTACAGCATAGGAGAGAATTGTAATATATGATTTTGATGCAAGATAAATTTTTGTTCAAATGTCATTTTTAAAATATCAGTTGAAAAGATTATATGAAAAATTGTGAAAAGGCAGTTAACACATCTGACTTGCATTCAGACGAATGGTCATCAAATGATGAAAATTTGCAAGTAATGATACAGGTAAAACTGAAATATTTCATTATATAACATAACTAAAATATATTTCATTATTAATTCTTAAATTCCAAAAATTTAAAATATTTTGTCATGTGACAAAATCAAAATATATTTTATCATTATCTAATAAAGATAATCAAATGATAATCAAATAAATTATAAAAAAGAAGTGATTATATATTGTATTAATAACTACATTAAAAAAAATAGAATAAAACCTCTAAATTCATAGTGAAATGTAAATAGCATGCTTAACTGCTCATTTCACCTAACATGATTTTTTTCCTTTACCCTTTAAATTTATTGACTATATATTATAATGTTGTATTGTATTTTGACTCTTTATCTTAACAAAAAAAAGAAAACTTAATAACCATCCTCAAAGTGAAGTATAGAAATATTATGAAAAACCACCTCTCAAGTTATCCTTCCAGTTATTTTTCAGTAAAGTGTAATTACTGCAAAAATATTTGAACTAGTGGTCATATGCATAAATTAGAAGACCATTTAGCTAATAAATATAAAAAGAGTTTGAAAATTATTTTTTTATTTTATTTAAACGTAATATCTTCACGAGACTTTGGAGACCAAGATACTACTATTTTCTTATTAGAAAAGAATAAAAAAAGAAAAATTCAGTCAAATTAACGAGAGTTAACTGATTGGTTTAATTTAACAGATTTGCCTTCACAAAAAGCAGCTTTTATTACCCGTGCACTTATACACGCATTTACATGTTGTGGTATTTCATTTTCAATTATTAATAATTCATTTTTTATTGAGTTTTTTAATGAAATGAGACCGGAATATATGTCACCTTCATGTGATATACTTAGTAGTAAACTTTTAAATTAAGAAACATCAAGGATTAATGAAAAAATTAATAAAGTTATTAAAAATTCAGAGAATCTAACGCTTAGTGAGTTAAATTATTATTTTTTTTGTATTTTATTTATTTATTTTTCAAATTTTTAAATATTAATAATTTGATTATTTAAAGCTCTCGACGGATAGATGAACCTGAGTGGAATCTCTATTTATAACTATGTAATTCTAACATCTGATCGGGAATAATATCTTTATGCTCTCCATGATTACTCAGGTGATTATCATACAGAAAAATTTTTTGCAAATTAAATCATTAATATTGTTAAGAAAATTAGATCTGAAAAAGTAACTGCATTAGTTACTGATAATACTGTGAACTGTATTAAAGCATGAGAAATAGTTATAAGTCAATTTCCAAACATTATTGATTTTTGATGCATCACTCATTTCTTCAATTTAATAACTAAATATATAATGGGTACATTTAAATTGCTATAAACTATTATAAATTATTTATTTTTATATTTAATTTGTTATTTTTTTTATTTTTTAGAACATGATTTAGCAAAACAAATGATCAAAAATTGCAACATAATTATATTATTTTTTAAATGATCTCATATCATGAAAAGATTATTAACTGATGTTACTGCTACATTAAAAATTGAGGGTAGAAAACTTAAGACATACTCTAAAACATGATGGACTTCTATGTATGAAGCTACAAGTTCAGTATCATATTTACGAATTGCATTAGAACATGTAAGTTTATTAATTTTTTAATTATTATTATTTAAATTTAAAATATTAACTGTTAATTTATATTTTATAGGTATTAATAGATAATTCTAATAAAATTACAAATAAAACTGTCAAATATTATATTTGAAATTCAGATTTCTTTGCAAATATTGACACGATAACTAAAGTTTTAAAGCTGATTAAAACTGCAATCACTTTATTAGAGAGTACAAATATAAACCTTGCCGATTGTTTCATTCAATTACTAATCTTATTAGCAAATACTATTAAAAAGTTACCTTCTCAAGGAATGGTAGAATTCCACCAACACTGTATTAAATCTTTTAACAAATATTGGGATAAATTTGATCCATAAATATATATACTGGCATATTTTCTATATCCCAAATATTGGGTTAGTAGAGTTTTAAATTTTAAAGAATTTTAATTTATTAAAATTTTTAAAAAATAATCTAATTATTAATTGATTTTATAATTTTTATTCATACTAGGATAAGAATTAAAAGCAGAATATTAAAAAATTATTACTGATACTATTGCTTAAATTTACCTAAATAATGGTAGTAATCAAAAGTTACGGAATTGACTTTTAGCACAGATTTACAATTATGAATTCAAACATAATCCATATTATGAAAAGTTTAATAGCAGTCTCAAAATACCAATGAGTTGGTGGCTTTCAATTAGGGATAAATATAAATATCTTTTTAAGTTAGCTTTGATAATATTTTCTATTACACCACATAGCACAGGATGTGAGAGAGTTTTTTCTACACTTGGTTAGTTATATGGTAAACGGTACCAATGGTTAAAACTTTTAAAAGTTAAGAGTATAGCAAAAATTTACTTATTTTATATATTTAATATTAAAAATAAACTTGCTTATGTTAGTCAACAATATACAGAAAACAAGATATATAAAATAATTAATGATTCAACATTTTTATAATTTGAGAAAGAGAATGATAAAATTGATAGTAATGAAACACAATCAAAAAATATGACTGTTTTGGACATTTCTAATTACATAGTTCAGTTTTTAATTATTGAAAATATGTTTAATTTGAAAAAAGTAAGGAAAATTCTGAATAAGAATTCAGATAATGATAATACAGATAATGATATTAATAGTGATAATAGTTGTATTGATAGTAGCAATAGCACTAGTGATAATGATAGTGAAAACGAATTGGAAAGTATTGAAAATTAACTTAATAACATTTATTAGATAATGATGATTTAGTTGAAGATACTTTATAATCATCATTATTATCAATTTTTTTTTTGATTTAAAGTGTTAAAAGATGAAAGTTATAAAGTGCAATAAAAAATTTAAATAAAATATAAAAATATATTTGTTTTTGTTATATTTAATTTCTAATTAATTTTGGTTAGTTTAGTGAAAACTTTTATTTAGATATAAATTTAGGTTTTAAAAATAAATCTTAATTTCAGAAAGAATTTAAGTTACGGAATAAGTTTAGGCTATTAAATAAAAATCTGAAATGTTTCAGATTTTAAAAAATAATTTTGCCCAGCATTATTGCTTGCAAGAGATAAACATAATAAAAATACAAGACCAGAATGATTAGCTAGTACAAATTCAGTAATAAGAATATATAATAAAAAGTGGTGGTCGTTCAGGATATGTAAAGCTATGAAATTATTTTAAAATATAATATTTATATATAATAAATTATAAATTTTTTATTAGGTTAGAAAAATCTTACATTGCATGGAAGAAATTAAAATAAGTATCAGGTCAGGTTTAGATTACATATGTCATCATTCAGAAAATAATGTTAATAAAGAAAGCAAATCAAAATATAATAATATGTCAAGCTGATGGATTTCTTTCAGATGAATTGCACCAGAATCTGATGAAGATAATAATAAAGATGACAATAATAATAATGATAACAATGATAATAATAACTATGGTAGTAATAATGACAATGATAATAATAATAATGATAATGATAATGACAATAATAAAAATGATAATAATAATAATGATAATAATGTCGGGAAGTCTAGATTATGATGGAAGATTCGTCCTTGGTAACAAGACTCTCTTCTTGAATCTTTTCTTTGCGCGACAAGTTATGCTTTTCTGATTCAGAGGGTATATTCGTGATTTATCTCTCGTAATTATGTATTCTTTTTAGAACTTCAATAATTATAATAAATGCGATTAACTTGTCAAAAAAAAAAAAAAAAAAATAATGATAATAATGATGATGATAATAAAAATGATAATAATAATAATAATGTTATTGATGTTGATAAACAAAAACTTAAAGATAAGTTTTATTTAATTCTGTCAGATTACTTATTATAATAATAATAATAATAAAATTATGAAAATACATCAACCACTAGAAAACATTCGCATATTTTTTTTATAAATATCTTTTTTTTTTTTTTTTTTTTTAGACAAGTTAAACGTATTTATTGTATCTGATGTCAAAAAAAGACGAATACATTCTATAAATTACGTATACATCCTCTAAAAGAAAAATGTAACTTGTCGCGCCAGATTATCAGTTTGTAAAGGTGGAAATTGAAACAAATTTCCCTTAGCACGAGTGGCCCTTACGCTCTACCTCAAATCTGCTGACTTTTTTTTATAAATATCATATAATAATAATAATAAATATATTATAAATTGCAATATATTTTATAAATAAAAATAATATATATATATATTCATAAATAAAATCAGACAATAATGGTAAAAAATTGGCAATAATAAATTACGAAAAGATCAAAAATAAAAGATTCTAACATTCTTAATATAAAACTGACATAAATAATTATAAAATTATTTATACTAATTTAAAAATTGGTAGTCTGATTTGGAAAAATTTTGTAAGAATTGATATGATAAATTAAAAATAGGGCATCCGATTTTGGACAATTAGTGTGAGAATTAGTATGATGACTTAAAAACCAGATTTCCTATTTTTTGTCAATAAAAAAGGATTTCTGATTTTTTTCAATTTATGCTATAAAATTGGCAGCAAAAAGCCACAAATCAGATAGATATAGCCAAAAATCAGCATTCTGATTTTTGGCTGATTTTTACTTATTTGATGTGTGATAAAAGAAGGATAAAAAAAAAGATGATGAAAGAAAAAGCATATAAATGGGAATAAAAAAAAGGAATGAATAAATGAAAGGAACGAAGAAAGGGAGTAAAAGAAACAAATAAAAAAAGGGGAGTGAAACAAAGAAATGATGAAAGAAAATGAAACAAGAAACATTTGAAAAAGAAATAAATGAAATAAATGAAAGGAAGAACAAAAAAAATGAAAGATAATGAATGAAAAATAATAAAAAAAAAGGAAGAACAAAAGAAACAAAGAAAAGAAGCGAAAACAAAAAAAAACAAAAAAAATAGAGTAAGAATGGGAAAATAGAATAAATAAATGGGCAAAAAAATAGGATGAAAAAATGAAATGAAAAAAAATAAAAATGAAAGAAAATTAAAAAAAAAAAAAATAATAATAGGAAATGAAAAGAAAATAATAAAAATGGAATGAAAGATAAAATGAAAAGTTATTAAAATAATGAAGAGAAAATAATTAGGAGGAGAAAATAAAGAGATCAACTAACCAAATAAAAAGCAAACCTCATAAAATAAAAAAGAAATTAAGTTAGTAAGGAATGGAATGTAATTAATAATCAAAAATAAAAAAAATATATCTTAATGCAAAAAAAAAAGAAGAGCAAAAGACCTAAAAAATAAAATAAAGTTAGTAAGAAGTAATGGAATGTAAAGAATAAAATATAAGAATGAAACAAAAAAATAAAAACTTAGAAGAAACTCAAAATAATAGACTTTAATTGCAAAACTAAAAAGTAAAAGGACTTAAAAAAATGAAATAAAGTTAGTAAAAAAACAAGTATAAAAAACAATATAAAGAAAAAGAAAAAAAAAATATACTTTATTGCAGCCTGAAGTGCTAAGCAAATGAATAAAGGACTTAAAGAAAAATATGAAAATGCAAAATGATAAATATTTTATTAGTTACAATTTAAAATTATAACATATTTTTGTATTATTGTATAATATATCTTTTAATTCACATGATTTTGTAACTACAAAATAATAAAAAAATTGAAAAAATTAAAGATCCAATGCAGGAATCGAATATGTGTTTCTAAAATAAAAAAAAATTATCTAATATTCTAACTACTGAGCAAATCTAATAATTATTATTTTTTTTCTAAGACAAGTTAAACGTATTTATTGTATATGGTATCAAATGACAAATATATTTTATAAATTACGTATATATTCTTTAAAAGAAAAATGTAACTTGTCGCGTCAGATTATCAGTTTGTAAAGGTGAAAATTAAAAACAAATTTCTCTTAACGCGAGCAACCCTTATGCTTTACCTCAAATCTGCTGACAAATCTAATAATTATTAATGAATAATAATTATATTTATATATTATAAATCATATGATATATTTAAAAAAAAATTCAGGTAATAATCACCTAGATGATGATTATCCAAGTGATGATTATTCAGATGATGTTTATTAGCAATTTCCTTTATAATATATTAAAATTTGATGTGATTTGAATTATTAGTTATTAAAAAATTTAATGTTATAATAATACAAAATTAATACTTTAATATGAATTTTGTAATTTATCGCCAGTATTACGTGATTCATAATTCCAGCCAGAATTAAATAATCTGCAATAAAATTGCCTTTTTAGGAATTTTGCATAACCTAAAATTTTAATTTTCAAGAAAAACAAAATTGCCTTTTTTTGATTGTATAATATTACCTAAAATCCAAATAAGGATATTTTGACCAGCGTTATAAAATTTGGGTAAAATTAAATATGTGATGAATAACATGTGACAAATAGTGTCAAAAATGATATTTATAATCTTTATTAAGATTTTAAGTAAATTTGTAGAGCAGGTAAAAATTATTTATAATTATAATTTTAGAGGCTATATAAAACTTATATTAAGTTTTATTTTTAAAAAATTTTTTTTTGTCAAAAATTATATTATTCTTTTTTTTTAGAAATGATCAGTAAATGATCAGCATAATATTATTTTTATATATTCAGAAGGATAAGAAATCACTTAGGTGAGAAATAAATTTTTTCTTTTTTTTTATATTATTTGTAGAGTTTTGAATAGTTTCAGATCGAATCAGAAATTAAAATATAATTGGTCAAAATTTTAGTTTAGTTTATTTAGTTTTTGTATCAAATTAGTTTAAATTAATTTAGATTTAATCTGAAATTTTCAAAAAATACAAAATCAGAATTACTTGTCATTTAGTAATCCAATAAATATGAAATTTAGCTTATTCATTCATTTTATTAAGACATATTAAATAGTAATTAAATCAAGTTTCTAATATCAATATATCCTTTATTATTAGTAAATAATTTATTTAATTTATTATTGATTATCTAATAATTTATTTATGCTAAAGATATGATTTTACTACTATTTGATGTACACTTCCTGGTCAAAAGTATCCAACCACCCTAAAAATTAAAAAAAAAATAGGATTTTAATAAAATTTTATGTTTATTTTAAATTTGAGATGTAAAAAACTATTTAGAAGTGATTTTTCACTTAATTGATAGTAAAATACTGCAGAAATATTTAATTTTAAAATGAAAAAATTTTTGAGAACAGTTATAGTAAAATAAATATTAAAAATTGATTCTTTAACTAAAGAATAACTTATGTTTCAAATATCAAAAGAATTGAATCAGCAGTTATTGAGAAATTATTACTTAAAAATGATGGATTTTTGCAAATTTCATATGTAAACCATTATTTTTACTGAATTTTAATGATTTTCAAAAGCAGATTTCTCAATAACTATTAATCTAATCTTTCTGATTTTTGAAATATAAGGTATGATATTTTTTAGTTAATCTAATCTTGACATTTATTTTACTGTAGTACTTCTGATTAAAAAGATAAAATTTTTCACATTTTTTAAATTAAATATTTATACAGAATTTTATTACTATTTAAGTAAAAAAAACTTCTTAATTGTTTTTAATACTTCATACTTTAAAATAAATGTAAAATTTTTATTAAAAAATTCAATTTCTTAATTAATTTTTAATTTGAGTGGTTAGATACTTTTGACCGAAGAATGTATCTTGATGAGATGAATTAAATAAGTTAAGTTTTTATTTATTGGATTATTAAATGGTAAAAAATAATGAAATAAATATTATAAAAGTATTTTAAAATTTTTTAATACTTAAAATTTTCAAAAACAGTGACAAATTATATTTTTTTAATTTAAAGAATATATTTGTGATTTATATAATATATTTGTCTAATTAATATAATAAATATGATTAATTTGTTAAAAAAATTTTACAGTAATTTAATAAATATAAACTTTAGCTTATTCAATTTATCTTATCAAAATACATCGAATGATGATTAAATTAAGTCTTTAGCATCAATATATCCTTTGCTATCATCAGGAAATTTTTTCAGAGAATATATAGCGATATATATCTCTTCATCGTTATTTATCACATTAATTATAATATGTGATATATATTGATAATAATCGCACTCATTGAGTGAATTTGATATGGATAAATAGTGATAAAATATCAGATTTTAACTTAAACGATAAATATCAATAAATATTTAAATAATAAATATCAAATTTGATAAATACCAATAAATATGCTAATGATAAATAACTTGAATGATAAGAAATACAAATAATAAAAATCAAAATTTAATCAATATGATAAATATAATATTTTATAAAGGATAAATAATTCTTTGCATTTATTTTATTATATAAAATATTATATAAAATAATGTAAAACTAAACNAAACAAACTAAATNAAAAAAATGTAGNNATAAAAATAAGAAAAAAATGTTAAGCAATAAAAATAAAAAATGTAGTGATAAAATAAGAAAAAAACGTTAAGTAATAAAATAAAAAAAAATGTTAAGCGATAAGTGATAAAAATAAGAAAAAACATAAAAATAAAAAAAATAAAGTTTCGTAACAAAATGAACATTATGAAACCTATGTTTCCAATTCCAATTCACAGAAGTAAATTACAAAACAGAAGATTAGAACATTTCTAATAAAGAAAGAAAAAATAAAAAAATGAAGTTTCATTATAAAACTTATATTCTGAAAAGAAAGTTTTGAAGTTACAACTTTGAAACTTACCAGATTTCCAAGCTGAAATCAAAAAAAGCCAATTCTATAAAAAAATGAAAAAATAGAAATGTTAATACTATTTTTACTAACAATTCTTTAAGTAAATGAATTTCATGAAGAAACTTTCATATCTGAAATGAAATCCAAGAATTTACAAGAAGAAAAAAGAAGAAACATTAAAAATATTTCTATTTAAAAAAAAATAAAAAAAAAGAATGGTAAGTTTCCTAATTTCAAGTGCCTAAACTGAAGGAGAATTTACAAGAAAGAAAAAGAACTGTTAAAAAATATTTCTAAAAAAAAAAAAAAAAATGGCAAGTTTTATGAAGAAACTTACTGTTCCCCAATTTTATATACTAACCTGAAAGCCAAGAGAACTTACAAAAGAAAAAAAAAAAATGTTAGAAATGTTTCTAATAAAGAAAACAAAAAAAATACAATAAGTTTCCTAAAGAAACTTAAAAAACTTATCATTTCTGATTTCAGTATCAAACCAAAAGTACAGAGAATCTACAAGAAAAGAAAGAAACATTAGAAATGTTTCTTTATAAAAAATTAAAAAAAAATGGTAAGTTTTGCAAAGAAACTTACCGGTTCTTACTTTCCAGTATCAGACTGAAAATTAAGAGACCTACAAAAAAAAAAAAAGAAATATTAGAAATGTTTCTTTATAAAAAATTGAAAAAAATGGTAAATTTTCAAAGAAATTTGAGAAACTTACCGTTTTTAATTCCAGTATTGAACCAAAAATATAGAGAAGCTACAAGAAAAGAAAGAAAAAATGTTAGAAATGTTTTTTAAAAAAAATGAAAAAAATGATAAGTTTTACGAAGAAACTTACCATTGCTGATTCCAATATTAAATTGAAAGTATAAAGAACCTATAAGAAAAAAAAGAAACATTAATAAGCATTTCTAAAAAAAAACAAAAAAAATAGTAAGTTTCACAAAGAAACTTACCAGTTTTCACTTTTTAGTATCAGACCAAAAACTGAGAGACTTATAAAAGAAAAAAGAAGAAATGTTAAAAATGTTTCTTTAAAAAAAATTAAAAAAAATGGTAAGTTTTGCGAAAAAACTTATGGTAATTAAAAGTTGCTGGTTTAAGGTTTAAATGAATAACTAAAATAAACTGCAGCTGCAGCTACAATTTAATTGATAAGTGTGGTATGCAGTTATTTTTTTTTAAAACTAAATTGCAATTTATATCATGTGATATATGTGATATAAAAAAAGTATATAATGAGCCTTTTTTTATTTTTTTTTTCTTTTTCAATTTCAATTTTTTTTTCAATAATCTTGCAAAAAGCCCTTCTCTATGGATGGATAGAGATCATTAGTACCTACAGGAAAAGAGCCATTATTGCTTCCTCTACCTATTCATAGTAACAAAAAAAGGAAGTATTAGTAGTAAAATATTAAGAAAAGTGAAAATTGAAATTTTCTGAAACTAATCAGATGATTTTGGCTCGCATTATTTTTGACTTTAGCTAGAATTATGTTTAATATTGGCCAATATAATAATCCAGATTTCAATTTTAAAGATTTTAATAAATTTTAATAAAATTTTAATTATAATTTATAAAAAAAATATTTTTTAATATATTTATTAGATAAGTAAATTTAAAATAAATAAAATTAGAATTATATAATAACTATTTATTATAACTATTTATAATATGTTTAACAACTATTGGTATAGAAAAACGCATATGATAACTGCATGTATTGATAAACTCCAGTATACAGGTGTTTTACAATGTGTTAAACAACTGATGATAGTATTGATCAATGTGTTTTTTGGTGTATATCAACATTTTCAAAACTTTCTGATGGAATGCATTGATTATCGATATTTTTATCATGATAAATAATGATAAAGAGATATATAAACCTGGCTCCGAAACTGAAATATTTCAGATTTGCCGAAATTCTGAAACTGAAATCTGAAGTATTTTTGAAATCTGAAATTCCGAAATGCCGAAATGCCGATATTCTAATTGGCCGGCATTATGGAAATTTCAGCCGGAATTATTAAATTTTTTATGTTACACAATTGGCGAAAACGATTTTTACCAAATTTGATTTTTTGTGGAATGGTATCGCCAAAAAAGGAAATGATCTACACGTGAGCTTAATCCGACAATTTTTCGGCATTTCGGCCTGATTTTAGATTTAGTAATTCTGGCCGATAATAATCACGTGATTTTTACCGTTTGCTAATTATTTAATATAAATAAAAACTTTAGCAATAAATATCTCGGCAACCAGTGATCACAGAAAGATGATCTTATTACCATTAGACTCGCCTAATTGAGAGGAATCCAATGAATTATAAATCATCTTTCTAGAATTAATAAATGTTAAGATAAAATTTTTATTATTTTAGCCAATCAGAATTTCAGAATAATTTCAGATTTCGGTTTCAGAATTTTAGATTTCGGATTTTGGGTAAATCAATTTCGAAGCTATCCTTAGAGATATATATTATTATATATCACCCAAAAAAATTTCCTGACAATTGGAGAATAATTTATTTAATTTAATATCAATTATCTAACAAATTATTTATTCTAGAGATTATAATTTTATTATCATCTAATACATCTTATTATAGTAAATCTAATGAGCTAAATTTTATATTTATTGGATTATTGGATGATAAAAAATGATAAAATGAATATTATATTAACTAAAATTTGTAAAAAATGCAAAATTTGAAAATTCTTTTTATTTAGTAATCCATAAATATGAAATTTAGCTCATTAGATTTATTATAATAAGATGTATTAAATAATAATAAAATCATATTTCTAAAATAAATAGTTTATTAAATAATTGATAATAAATTAAATAAATTATTTACTGATAGTAAAAAATATATTGATATTAAAACTTAATTTAACTACCATTTAATGTATTTTGATAAAACAAATTGAATGAGTTAAATTTTATATTTATTGAATTATTGAATGGTAAATAATTTTAAATTTTGTATTTTTAAAAATTTTAGATCAAATTTGAATTGAATCAGTATTTTCAGTTCAGTTTCTATTTAGATTTCAGTTTTTTTTTAGTTTGTATTAAAATCTGAATTGAACTAATCTATTTAAAATACTAATTATTATAATAATTAGTTAATAATCTATTATGACAAATTTTTTTTATTCTTTTTTAACATATTTTTTAAGATTATATAATATTATTTAACTATTTTATTAATTAATTTATATATTAATTAATTTGAATTTAAGTTTTTATTTTTAAAGTTATTACAAAAAGAGATATAAATTAATAATAACTTTTTTTTGTAAATATACTAAATAGAAAATAAATGAATGCATTTTATATATTTATTTTGTAAACAAATATATATTTTTTTCTTTTTTATTTAAACTAATTTTATGTTTCAGATAGCAACTTTTTTCAAACATATTGTATATACATAAATAAAAGAGATGGTTATATTTAAAGAGATCTTATAATTGTAAGTTTAATCTCTCAAATATTATATTACTATGTAATAGATTATATTTAATCTTAAAAAATAAAAGGGTATATTTAATTTAATAGTAATTTATAATTAAATTTTACTTATTCTTATTAATAAAGTTAATATTAATTTTATTAAATTAAAAAAAATATTTAAATCAAAAATTTTGAAAATTAAAAAAAAAAATTTATATAATAATAATTATTACTAATGATATTTAATAATTTTTAAATTTCAAATTTTGATTTTTTTAATTTTTTTTGATTGATCAATAAAAATACTTTACTATATTATAAAAAATAAAAATATAGGAGGTAATTTTTTCTCATAATTTCAAAGGCAGAAGATAGGAGAATACTGGAAATTTTGATAGATAGCTAATCATCTGTTGGTAATTGGTTTCCTTATTGTAATATATTCTTTAGATTTTAGTTTTACAGTGATGATCCTTTATTTAGGCCCCTAAGGTGATGTCATATTAGTAGTTATTAGAAAAATCAAAAAAAATTTATAAGATATGAAAGGCATGGGTGCTAGGCCGAATTGAATTAATATGAAAAATTGATTTGAAGAATGGGAACAAGACTGTATTTCTTTTGCAGTAGGTATATCAAGGATGAAGATTCTTAAAAAGGAATGGAAGGTCTAATGATAATTTTATATAAGTAGTTGACTTAATTCTAGGAATTGGCTTATTTTGAGAGAAATCCTATCAGAATAGTAATCAACTGGCATAGGTTCAGTTGGTATGGTAAGGGTAAGATATTAAATAATAGTCTTCAGATGAGACAGTATAAGCAGTTGACTCGATTTATCTGAAGTATCTGTTAGAGTAATTTAATACTGATTCTGGTAAAGTAGAGAAGGTATTTTAGATTTTTTTTTTTCTTATATTTTTTAGTATTAGTTCTTTTAGATAGTCCTTTCTTCCTAGAGGTTTGTACTAGTAACCAGCTTTTTTAAATCTTCTTAAAATATTTTGTACTAGATTGAAAACCTAAGTATTCTTAAGTTCGATATTCTTTGTCCTGAAGATTGGCGCTAGCATCTGGTTTCTTTAAACTCATTAATGTTTCATGTTAATTTAAAGATCTATGTGTATTGAGGGAAAATTCAGGTGAACTAGATAAAGAGTATTCATTTAAAAGGAGATTTGGGAAGATTGGTTGAAAGGATTATTTTTTAGTTCTAGTATTGGATTATGGGAAAGAATTAAAGCATAATATTATTTAAGGTAGGTCTTGTTTCAGTTTTACTCTAAGGACTCATATTACATAAATGTGGTAAGCAACGTATTTTCACATTAGAGTGGAGAGTAAATCTATGAATATATAATCTTTATAAGTAGACTGACTATGTATACTGTTTTACCAAATAAATAAAGAGTATTTATACCATTTTGCCTTTAAAAAAAAAAATTATTTTTCCATAATTTTCTGATTGTTTTTTTAAAAAAATAAAAACACAACTTTAAAGCTTTTTTAAATAACAGAAAGCTTCAAAAATCTAAGTAAAGATGCTTACTTCTATTTTTATTTTATATATAACTTTATTGGTTTAAATTATTTACTTTAATTTTTTATGAACCCACAACTTTTTACTTTTTCTTTATAACAGCTTATTCTCTTTTATACTAGTACATTTGATCACTTTAAGTTCTCAGAGAGAATGTCTTTACTTTAGCCATTAGACAAGTAGAGTTAAAAGAAGTCAAGATCAAAAAGGGTTTGTAAGAAAGATTACAACTTTACTTACTTTAGATTTTTGAACATAGAAGGTGAAAGAAAAGTAAAAGAAAAAAGGCTTTTTTAAAGAGTACTAGTTTAATGTTATAATTCCTTTATTAAATTTAAATATCATTTTTTTGGATCTTTTGGATTAGTATTTAAATACTATCTTACAGATTTCTATAGTTTTTAATTTATTTTTACTTTTGAAAAATCTTTCAAAAATTATTATTTACAAATAAATAGGAGAGTACTGAAAAATTTAATCGATAGCTGATCATTTAGTAGTAATTGGTTTTCTTATTATTATATTTTATAGTTGTTTATTTTATAGTGGTGATCTCTAATTTTGTTCCTTAAGGTGACATAATATATTATTAAGATAAACTAAAAAAGAATATAAAATGAAGATAATGATACATATAGTCGAAAAGGTAAAGAAATAGGTTTTTTAGAATTAAGGTATTGGTATTGTAAAGTTTTATTTATTTTTTAATAGCATTTTATATTCTTTATATAAATATTCATCTTGAATTAAGGAAGTCAGATAGATACTGTTAGGAATTGGCCTATTAAAGGTGGGTAACTATAAAGGTATGTTAATGATAAAAGTACTTTAGATAAGGTTGAGGTTTAATAAAGTTTAGATATAAGAGATCATCTTGATTTATGATAAGACTACTTAGACCAGTAGGTACTGACTTTTATAATATAGTGGTAGTATTAGAAAATGAAAATCACATGATTTGTAGATCATGTGATGTCACATGTTTAGTTACGAAAATCATAATAGTTATGATAGTTAGATTAGTTTAATTAATTATGATTATTAGATTTATTAGATTAGTTAAATTTATTTTATTTGTTATATTT
>QKYT01000228.1:20616-41809 GCA_003550305.1 Glomus cerebriforme
TTTTTAATTTTTATTTTTAATTTTTTAGTATTTTTAATTTTTATTTTTAATTTTTTAGTATTTTTAATTTTTATTTTTAATTTTTAGTATTTTTATTTTTGATTTTTAGTATTTTCATTGGTATTTTTATTCTTAATTTAAATATTATATTCTTATAATTTCTTTTTTATTCTTTTTTATTTTTTTTTTTTAAAACAAGATGAAATGCAATCCTTTTTATTAAACGTAAATCAATAGACATTGCCCAAAATACATAAAGAAAATTGGTATCGTATATATACCCTCTACTATAACGTAAAAAAATATCAACTGTCATACTTACATAATATGAGTTCTTAGAGTGAGAACTGAAAACAAGACCCTCCTTACCCATATCCCAGTGCTAGCACCAAAAATAATCCTTTCAACTAGTCTTCCTGAATCTCCTCTCAATATAAATATCCATCGTCCAGTCCATCTGAATTTTTTCATAATCTATTGGGTCTTCAAATTAGCACGAAACATTAATAAAATTATAGAAATCAGTTTACTTACTTTCTTTGCCTATACTTTTCAATTATTTTTGCTTATATTTATTTTTCCATTATTTTTATCTATTCTTTTTTTATAATTTTTTTTTTATTTTTATTTAATTTTAAAGATTTGATTTTTATAAAAATATATTTTTTTAATTAAATAAATTAAATTATAAAAAAAATTTTATAAATAAATAAATAACTTTATTAAAATTTTAATTAAAAAATATTTATATTTAGAAATTATCAGTTAATTATAAAAAAACTAAACTAGAATAAATTAACTAATCAAAAAATTTTTATAAATTATGTGATTTAATATAAGTTTTTTTTTTTAAACAAGTTAATCGTATTTATTATAATTATTGAAGTTCTAAAAAGAATACATAATTATGAAAGATAAATCACGAATATACCCTTTATAAAAGAAAAGCATAACTTGTCACGCAAAGAGTAGATTCAAAAAGAAAGTCTTGTTACCAAGGACTGACCTCAATCATTATCTAAACTTTCTGACCTTNTACCTGTNATGAATCAAAATGACTAACTAATCTATCTAATAAATTGTTATGTGAATCTAACTTTAAATCCAAATGTTCATACAAAACGCTATTATACATGCCCTCCGTTAATTTAGCTAATTTACCCACCTTTTAATAACAATATTCCCTACTCTAGATCTCTCCTTAATAACCCTATATATCCTATCTTTCCATATGGATAAACGCAAAGGTCATGTGTGGCAGAGCATTCAATAGGATTATTGAATTCATCCATAGGTAAATTCCCAATATAGTGATGTACTTTACTTGAACGAGAAGAATCATGCGAAAGGGTTGTAATGGGAGAAGACTGAATATTAGCCGAATCAAGTGTGGATTCCCATTCCTTGAAAAGTTTATTTCTTGGAAGCTAAATAAATCGATGAAAAGCTTGAATGAGAAAAGTGGTCAGTTTGTCCAGTACTTGAAATGTAATTTGGTTGGACCGGGTAATCTTGTGAATTTTCTGAAAAGTTGAAGTAGTGTGAATGGAGTGTAGGAAATAGAAAAGGAGCCAATCCCTGTCATCGCGAGAATAAGAATCATTGATGAAAATACTCTTGCGAAATGCGAGGAGCGCATCTTGTTGAGTGATGGGATCATCAGAGTCTTTAAAAGGGTTCCAATTGATAATGAATTGTGAGAGATTAGCAATGGATTTATCCATGGTTTTATCCCATTTAGAAGACAAAGAAGGGCATCTGATTAGGTGGAATAAGGTTTCTTGTTCAGACCCACAGAAGAAACATTTGTCGGTAAATTTAATATAAGTTATTAAATAATAATATTCTTATTAAAAACTTTTTTATTGAAATATAAAAATTTTATTAGTTGAAATTTTTTTCTAAAAAAAAATATATATATCCAAATGTCTAAATTATTCCTATTTTAAAATAGTATGTGCAATATCAATTATTTAATTAAAAAAAACCATAATTTTTTATCAAATACTTTAAACCTAATATATGTTTTACATTCTTTTCTAATGATTACCCAAGATTTCCTAGCAACATTTGTATTAACAGGTTTGTTTACAACTTTTTTTTGAGTTATAAGTCAGTTTATTATATATAGTTTTGAGTTCTTTTGCCTAAAATTTGTGACATTATATTAAGGTATTTAAACATAATTTTATATTTTAAGTAAATTAAGATGGTTTTAGAAAGTTATATAAAGTTATTCTGATATTTAGAAATTAGATTTAATTAAATTTGAATGAAACTAATTAAATATACATATTTTTTTATAGTTCTATTATAATAGATATATCATATTTTAAATAAACTAAAAATAAGGTTAATTTTATTTCAAAAATTAATTAAATTTATTTAACAGGTACAGTATTATTTAGATTAAAATTTTATTAAGTTTCAATAGTTATTTTTAAAAGATTTTATAATAATACAAATTGTTATATTTATTTTATCTCTATTTTTACAGAAATTTATATAAAAAACTTGGATTTTTATATTGTAAAACAAAAGATTTATTAGGATTTACTTTGTATAAAATATAAATAAAATTTAAAATAACAATTTTCTTTACTTATTGTTATATAACCAATTTAATACTTGATTGGCTAATTTTTATATTTTAATCATATGACTAATATTCATAATTAGTATTTGAATTTCATGTATAATTAACATGCATATACCATTTTAAAAATGATGATAATATATAATATCTTAATAAAAAACCAATTTTTAATTTTATATTATTATAATAATTTGGGCTAATATTAATGCCAGTTCAAATAATTTTAGATTATTATAATTTTTATAAATAAATAATAAGTTAAAATTAAAAAATATTTAAAGTAGGATTTTGGATATTTAATATACAACTCATAATTTATTTGTACTAAAATTAATACTTTTTGCTATTGCAATTTTCTCACTATCTAGTAATCTAATTTGTATTAACTTTTTTTAATTTGTAGAGCTTATTTAAAGCTATTAAATTGGATTACTGAATGATAAGATAATTACAAAAAACTGATTTTTAACTTTTCAAATTTGGTCTAATTTGCTTAAACTTATTAATAAAAAAAAATTATGAGTTATTTTAAAGTTTTCTAAAGTATTGCTATAAATGTTATTCAAATTCAAATCTCAAAATCCAAATCCAAATCCAAATTACTAAATGTTAAATGCCAAATGTCAAATTCCAAATTTCAATTCATATTTCTTTACTTTTTATTTTTATTAAGACAAAATTTTTTGGTGAGTGAAAACCTATTTGTTATATATTTATTTATCACATTTGATGCTATAATGCTGCCGCTCTAAGTTTGGAAAATTGAAACAATATCACGTGATTTTCGAGTAAATTTTCTATATTCACGTGACATGGATGGCATTATGGCATTTGACAAATAGGATTTTTGAAAAATGGAAATGATATTATAATCACGTGAAATGTAGAAAATTTGGAAAGCGGCATAGTACAACGACCTATATAACACTAGGGTTAAAATAAAATTCTATATTTATTTTTTTAAAAATTGGCTGTTTAACCATGTATACAACGTCGATTTAGATCTAATATCATTAACATTTATTATTGTAGTAATTACTTTTTAAGATATTAACGAAAAATTGCCATAGTATGACGTCTAAATTAGAGAAACCATATTAATTGGAATAATGAGAAATTCCATTAGTCTTTGATTTACTTTTTACTACAGATTTCTTTGCATATTCTGCAGAAGCCACCACAAATCCATGAAAAGGAGGTGACGGTTTAAGAGGACGACTAAGATATTCAGGATGATATTGTGTAGCAACGTAGAATGGATGATCTAAAAAAAGTCCTAAATAAATACATGCTTCATATTAAAAGAAAAATTTATAAATAAAATATTTACCCTTAAGTTCCATTATCTCCATCCTTTTTCCAGTATCATCACGTCCTACAAAATATAGCCCTTTTTCTTCAAGTATTTGCACGTAATTGGGATTAACTTCATACCGGTGTCGATGTCGTTCAGAAACATGATGATCATCCCCAAAGATAGATTGAGCACTCTCATAATATTTTCCTTAATAAATCATATACAAAGTGTCAATATAAGACTCTTTTTTTGAAATTCACTCATCATTAATAATGCTTACGTATTTTTGACCACGATTCCGTTCCGACTTGGAAAATAGTAGGTCTCAATCCTAATCTCATCGTTCCACCAAGATGTGTCGTTGAAATTTCGGGCATATTAATAACAACTTGATGTTTCGCATGTTTGTCAAATTCTTCCGAATTTGCAGCTATTAATTATCAATCACAAGATTAGTTATTTATATACATGATATATGAAAATATTTTAGTATATACCTTCAAGATCACAAACGTTGCGAGCAAATTCGATTACAGCTACCTGCAACCCTAGACAAATTCCTAAACAAACATAAAGAATATAAATAAACATTTAAAGTTCCGTTTAAACAAATATATTCTTTATATATACCCAAATAAGGAACTTTATTTTCGCGTGCAAATTTTGCTGCGGCAATTTTTCCTTCTGTGCCACGAGTCCCAAATCCTCCTGGAACCAGAATTCCGTTAGCGGATCTTAAATTTTCCCATGCCTCACGATACTTTTCTGGATTTTCTTTTTCATATTCTGCTTCCAAATATGAAGCTTCAACCCACTATTCAAATTAAACATAAAATATTAATTACAAAATTATATATACATATTGTACAATTAATATTAATCTTACATACCTTAAGATCTATCTTACGTTCGCAGTTTAATCCGGAGTGTTCAAGTGACTTCTTGACAGAAAGATACGAATCTTGAAGATTCGTATATTTTCCTACCAAGACTATTACAACAGGTTGTAGAAAACGATCATGCCTAAAAAAATTAATATGATTAAATATTTACTTGATTTGACATAATCTTTTTAATTATGATATAATTATATAAAACGCGCACTCTTCTGTTAATTTCGTCCATTGTTTCAATAAGATTTCTCCTTTGTCAAGTTGAGCATTGGAAATTAAGATTTTATCCAACTTGAGTCTATTTTTTAGAAAATCCAAAACGCCTTGTTCTTTTAATAAAAGAGGAATATGATAAGTTGAGGAGACATCTCGAACAGAAATTACCTTAAAGTGTATCAAAAATTAATTATAAGTTTTAAATGTGAAAAGAATCATTATAATATTACTTTAATACATACTTGTTCTATTCCAACATGACAAAACATCGAAATTTTATTTTGAACTTCACATTCCAATTTTTGGGAGCAACGACATGCAATCTGAAAATAAAAATCGGATTTTATTATTAAAAAGTCAAAAATATCAATAAAATAATATAAATCAAGCAAATATACCAAGTCAGGCGATAATCCTAAAGCTCTCAATTCTCTTACAGTAGCTTGGGTTGGTTTAGTTTTTTGTTCACCGACAGGACCAATAATAGGAACAAGTGACACGTGACCTAATGCAAAATTTTCGGATCCAACTCGAAATTGAAATTGGCGCATTGCTTCGATAAATGGAGCGGATTCTATATCACCGACAGTGCCGCCCAACTTAAAGAGTTTGTAATGAAATCTTTATTTAGAAAATGATTTAAAATAAGAAAAAAAAACATCGTAGTTATATATACCTCAATAATGCAAACATCAGGTTTTTCACCACTTTCATCAACAGGTATTGAGGCCACTCGTTCAATCCAATTTTGCATTGCATCGGTTATGTGAGGAACCTAAATAAGTTGATTAGATCAATAAAGTTTATTTTGACGAGATAAATGATGAATATATTTATAAATTTATACCACTTGTACAGTCTTGCCCAGATATTCACCTTTTCGCTGTTGGTATCAAAAAATGTAAGTTAGAAAAAAAAAAAAAATATTTTGATTTATTTGTAAAATTAAATATAACCTCTTTATTGATAACTTCTTGATAAATTTTGCCAGTTGTGATATTATTATCTTTAGTAAGGGTCACATCAAGAAAACGTTCGTAGTTTCCCAAATCAAGATCAACTTCCCCACCATCATTTAATACAAAAACTTCACCTATTTATCAAGAAAATGATTAAAATGTAACTTATATCCATGACTTCATGAAAATAAACCAACCATGTTCAAAAGGACTCATAGTTCCCGCGTCGATGTTCATATAAGGATCTATCTTTATAGCAGTAACTCTCAACCCGATAGTTTTTAATAATAGACCTAAAGAAGAAGCAAATATTCCTTTCCCAATACCCGAAATAACACCACCAGATATCAAGATATACTTTATTTTTTTATCCAAGTTTCCCATACTGATATCACACCGGGTAATGATATTTGTAAGTTTATTAACAAAAAAAAACGAAAGAAAAGATACTTGAAATATTAAGAAGAGAGAAAAAATTTTTTTATTTAATGTTTTGGGCCCAGTTTGTCATCAAGACAACTGGGAAAGAAGCCAGATTCTCATAAAAAGATTTTCAATATATACTTGATTTTTTTTTTTTTTTTTTTTTTTTGTGATACGATATAATAGATAGCACGTCATCATTACTACAAACGCGCATTAATAGCATTAATAGCATTAATAAATAAGCATAATTTCCTATTTTTTATTTTTGTCACGTTATTTGATAAAATATTATCACGTGATCGATTTTTGCTAATAAATAGAAGAATTTCAATTATTATATTAATAAATATTATAATAATCAGATAATTAAATTTATTAAGATTTAAAAAATTAATAATTTTTATATAAATCTTCAGAATTATATTTATTTATTTATGACAAGTTAATCACATTTATTGTATTTTGTATGAATATTTCAAATAAATCATGAATATATCTCCTATTAAGAAAAATGTAACCTGTTATATAAAATAGTAGATTTATGCTTTATTTAACTATAATCTGACATTATATCATGTAATTTATTAATGCTATTAACTATACTATTATAACTATAAGAAGAAAGAGAAGAAGAAAAAGAACTATCTAATTAACTATTTAGTAAAGAGTTATTATAATTATTATAATAATCTATATTATAAATTTTATTACTTTAATTATTTATTATATAATAATAATTTAATTTAATTTATAATACTATATTATATAATAATTAATATTAATATTATTAATATTACTAAATAAAATTCTTATTTAGTAAAATAATTATCATAAAAAAAAATTTAAAGCTTTAATAAATATATTAAAATTTAAAAATATTGATAAATAAAAGTTATATTAATAAAATTTTCTTTTTAAATTTTATATTATGAATAATTAATTAAATATATTACTTTTATTTAATTTTATTTTTTAAAGAAAAATCTTTTTTTGTAATATATAATTACTAGGATTATATGATTATAATCAGATAATATTAATTTATTATATAAACCATTAAAAAAAATATGGAAAAAAAGTTATTACATTATGAAACATAATAATAATGATAATTACTACTAGTAATATTAGAAAAAAAAAATTTTAAAATGATTATTATATTAATGACTGAAAAATTTAATTAATAGAGAATATCTAAAATTAAAATTAAAAAAAAAGTAAATACTAATTATAAGATATTCGTCATTAAAAAATTTTCATAATCCCTTTTTGATTTTAAAAAATACATACCGTAATTTAAAAAGGCCAAAAAATTTTTCAATAAAAAATTTAAAAGTCTAATTATAATATAGCAAGTTCGAATTGCATGAATAATATAAACAAATAAGTTTACTGCGGAAAAACAATTAAAAAATTTAGTAACAACAGCTGTTTCATTAGTAACATTCACTAGATAACAAGTACTGGTCGTAAGATTGTGCACCCGATTCTATGAATAATATAAACACGCTTGATACGCAGAATATGAGGAGTTGTGTAAGTGTGAGTGTGGGTATATTTTTTCAAACCTGCTTAATAATAAATTTTAGGGAAAGTGAAAGTAGCCCCGTTTTAAAATAAATATTTTTGTACCCTCTTTTTTTTGTTCATTGATAACAACTTATTATTGCACATACTAATATTATTATAGAGTGGGCGTGGAAGGTGAAAAATTTTTTTTCTTTCTTTTCATTCCATTAAGAAAAAAAAAAGGTTGTCCTATTACACATAATAGTATGCTTATTACACAATTATCCACTAACAAAGCCTTAATTGAACACGATTTTCCACAACAATTATGAATTCTTTTATCAGATGACTTTTATAATATATAGATATATAATAAGAAATGCATTCATAGGGTCATATGGTGTTTATGATTACTATATGTGTATTAAACACACGATAATACTTTTATTTGCCAGGTGCAACAATTCCAAATCTTGACTTGTATATGAACTTGTTATCTTGTAAATAGCGTGGCGCAGCATAATTAATTTCAAGCCTTTGATTTTCTTTGTAAATCATCTCCTTATAAAACGTTTAAACGAGCGGAATTTATAAATTTATAAATTTTATTACTCACTAATCCAGTTGTTTATTATTAAATGAATATAATGAATGATTACGAAAATTTTTTTTTTTTGCTATCGGCGGGTCTTCTTTTTCTGGGCTGTGAGTAACAAATATGAATTTACAATGATGAAAAATACAATAACTGATATTATGGATAATAAGCTTATTAAGAAGTTTATAATAGTATATATGACATATAATAATTACACGTAATACTAAATTATTTTTTTTTGCGCCGTGTGAAGTATTACTAGTACTAAATGTCAAGGAGTGTCCATATGAAGTATATACTTCATATGTAAGGCTGTCCGATATTAGAATATGTATGTCACAAATATCAATCTATATTCTGCTATACTATATGTGAAAAAAAAAAAATAAGCTAATTGAGAGGGAAAAAAAAAAATCCCCATAAGACACATAAATATACACCCCATATACTACATATATAACAGACGAAAAAAAAAATGCCGTAGTGTTAAACCCCAACATACCTGCTTTTTTCGTTACTACCAAACATAACTCAACTTGCTCTCATCATCTTACCAAACCTCTAGTTCTCAACTTGAAAGTTCACAATGCCTAAAGCCAAAACTACAAAGAAAGCTACCGGTGGTGAGTATTTTTCAACTTTCAATCATTTCTATATATATATATATTATATATGGGAAATTTAAAAGCTCTTAATCCAAGAGCGTGTTCTTCCAAATTGTTATTATAAAGAATGCTTTGGAGAGGACAGGGGAACTCTACGTCCACGTTATTTCACGCTTTTTTTTACTACTTGTATACTGCACTTACAAACGTCGCTTAGACCGCGACTGTACATATATTTATATATATATATATATACCTATATCTTCTTATATATCGTTTTGACCTCTTTTATTAAAATAAAATTATTAGGCGGTAAAAGAAAACTCTCCCCATACAACGCCTTCATGAAGTCTGAACTACCTAAAGTTAAGGCCGAAAATCCTAACCTTGAACACAAAGCCGCTTTCAAACTTGTCGCCGAACGGTGGAAGAACAGTCCCGATAACCCAAAGGTATATCATTTTTTTTTGCGTTATTGCTCTCCCTAAATGTTTCGTCATCTAGAGTGACGTCAACTTTTATAATCATCTCACGTATTACCTAAAAAAAACTTATTTTCCCAATATTATTTCAACAGAATCAGGCCAGTTAAATGTCACGTGACCGACAAATTTATAACGAAATTTTTATTCTTCGTCTGAAATACAAATATTAGCGAATAACAAAGTTGTTCGACTTAATATATTCCCTTTTTTTCTCATTTTGATTTTATTTTTTTCTTTTTTTGTATACATTTTTTATAAAAAAATATATATATATATATATATTTCTCATCATAAATTCTTAGTAACTACCTCTCACCTCCAAAAAAAATTAATCTCTTTGAAATTTTTTCTTCTGATATGGTGTTTGTGTAAATAATAAAATTTTCTTTTTAAAAAGATTTTATTAAATGATCAATATTTGTGCATAATGTATGTAAAATATTAACAACGGTTTGATTTATAGCGCTAATTTGTGACTTTATAGTATTATATATATATATATATATATATATAAAATATAATGACGCGAAAAAAAGGAGAAAGTTGAACATTAATAAATGGAATTTCCAAAAAAACTCATAATACATTTGATTATCGTAACCAGTTTGACATCAATTTAATTTAAAAAGTGACTAAAAATGGTAAAATAACATTCGTTACAAAGTCGCGTAATTTATTACAGTGTTTAAAATAACGCGAGCTTTCATTTTGAAGATGATGAAAGAATCTTTTGTTCTATCTGATTTGTGATTTGGCCATAAATTAAAATCACGTGTATATATATTGTATACAAAAAGTAATAATCTTATCTTTTTCCTTAATACTATGGCTCGTCCAACAGAGGAACGAAATCAAGATGCTACGGTCTACATTGGCAACCTTGACGAACGTTGTACTGAAGCTTTGATTTGGGAATTAATGCTTCAGGCAGGACCCGTTGGTAATTTTTCACACCCTACTTACTCATTTTTTGTTTTCACAATATTAATCAATAAATATAATTCGCAATAGTCAATGTTCACTTACCAAAAGATCGCGTAACTCAAACCCACCAAGGTTATGGGTTTTGCGAGTATATGAGTGAAGACGATGCAGATTATGCGATTAAAATAATGAATCAGATCAAATTATATGGAAAGCCTATACGTGTCAATAAAGTAAGCGAATGTATATTGGTTCTTTTATTAGTTTACTATATAACGTTGACGCTTCGTCGTATTGTTTATTATTAGGCAACTTCGGATAAAAAGAATTTGGACGTAGGCGCTTCACTGTTTATAGGAAATTTGGATCCTGATGTCGACGAAAAAATGTTGTACGATACATTCAGTGCTTTTGGTGTTATTGTACAGACGCCCAAGGTATTAATACAATCTTATATCGAATACTTCGTTTTAAATGGTTTACATATATTCTTACTAAAATCTAGATTGCAAGAGATCCTGATACTGGTAATAGTAAAGGGTATGGGTTTATTTCATATGACAATTTCGATTCTTCAGATGCAGCAATTGACGCAATGAACGGGCAGTATTTGATGAATAAGCCGATTACTGTATCATATGCGTTCAAAAAGGATGGTAAAGGCGAACGACATGGAAGTGCTGCGGGTTCGTAGGTTTTTTTTAAATACATCATTTTATTTTATGCTCAATATAAACAATTTATTTTTATTGCATACTTTAGAACGGTTATTGGCAGCTCAAGCAAAGAAAAATCAAAGTCTGCCGAACCGTTTGTTTGCGGATGTTCGTCCGCCTACTGTTCCGCCACCGATGATGGGAGTTCGCGCACAAATACCGGCTCCACCACAACAAATAAATACTGGAATGTCTCGTCCTGGCATACCACCTTCAATTGTTTCTCCAACAAACGTGTACGGGGGATATCATGCGCCAGGGGCAAATGCACAAACAACAACACAACCACAACCTAGACCATCTATGATGAACGGAGCACCAGGTGTGATATCATGATATTATGGTTTGAGTCCTTTTTCGTATAAATATATTTATTCGTCATTAGTTCGTCCCCCACCACCTCCTGCATTTGGGACTTCGGCCTCTAATCGACCAACCTTCCCACCGCCATTGCGTCCTCCTGGCCCTTACGGCCAATACCAAACACCTCAAGGTTCCAATCCAACTGGACAAGCTCCTGCTTCACAAGGGTATAATGGGTATAATTCAGAATTATCACGGTGAAAATATTAATTTTGTGCTACACATAAATTTTATTTTATTTTATTTTTATTTTTATTTTCATGCATAGGTAAATAAACCTTACGTGAAATTAAAATTTTCTGACCTTTTTCTGTTTATTCTGTGAATAAACGAAGGTGTATATTTTTATTTCGAGGGAGCCGGGTAAGGAAAAATATTGATAACTTTATTATTTATTATTACATTACTATCAAGTATATTCATGAACAATTTATTTTCACTTTATGTAATTTATTTAAATAAAGGTTTTTCTGCATTGTAATGAAATAATGAATAAATTATATTAAATAAATTTATATCAATGTCAAACTAACTATGATATTAATTAACAAACAACTTATAAATTTGCAAAATACGAGGTTTTAGGTAGCAACTTGATTTTTAACGAATTCTACAGATTTTTTGACATGACCATCAAAATCCATCTGAGAATTAAAAACATCACGAACGATACCATCTTTATCGATTAGAAAAGTAGCTCTTCCAGGTAAAAAACCTAAAGTCTTTGGGACCTAAATTAGGAAAGATGAAAAAAAGATTATCAAATTGAAAGAGCAGAGACATTTAAATGATGAAATATACCAGATACCTCGTAGAGTTTTCTTGCTTCACCCTCTGGATCGGATAGTAATGGGAATTGTAGTCTTTGAGTATCAGAGAATCTTTTATGCTTATCAACAGGATCAGAAGAGATGCCAACCACGGTAGCACCAGCATCAGAAAATACTGAATAAGAGTCACGAAAACTGCAAACCTATTTATATAATTAGACGAGAAAATTATACATAAGATACGGAAACATCGGATTTTTTTAAAGTATTTTTTTTTAGAGAATATGATTTTTTTTACTTCTTTGGTACAGCCATAAGTTTCATCTTTAGGATAAAAGAATACGATTGATGGTTTACCATTACCAATAAAAGATTTTAATTCAACCAATTCACCTTCTTGATTTTGAAGAACAAGATTAGAAGGAGCAGGTTGATCTATCAAAACATGTTTTGTCATTTTATTTGAATAAGTAAACTGTCTATTAAATGACTTCTTTTGTACAGTTGTTGAACTTAATAAATTTTGTTTTTTATTCGGATTAAATGAAGAGACAAATATATTTAATAAATTTGAATCAACTGTTCTGGTGGTAGGAGCAGTTACAGAATAATAAAATTGAGTAACTCGAAGCATTATTATGCTGTGAAGATTTTTATTGATTCCTTATTTAATATTAATTAATCATGTGATTCCTGTAATTTATGGAGTGTCACGTGTTAAGGTTGAAATATACTGTAATTGGTAAAATCAATATGTGAATAAATTTCTGTAAATAAGTAAATAAGGTTATAATTTACTAGACTTCTTATTTTGACGGTTCACTAAGTATACAGAATTAAATAAAAGAAACATTAGTAAAAAAAAATTAAATTCAAAAGTATATATATCAACATGTATTTTTTATTTACTCATAAATTCGAATAAGGACCGGCGAGAATCTTCAGATAACATTCTAACATGACAATAAAAGTAAATCTTTTATCACGTATTTATAAATATAATGAGTTAATATATATGTAAGTGTATTACCTTAATAATAATAAATCATTTTCACGTTTATTAATTTTATGTAAATATTCTCTTTCATCTTTACGTATTAATTCCTTTGATTTTATTATAGCTTCAAAAGAAAATTTTACAACTCGTGTTGCTTCCTTTAATGTTTCTTGAATTAATTGATCTTTTGGTATTAAACGACTAAAGAATACAAATTTCATTATTATTATTTATAAAGTGGTTTTAAATATAAATATACCTGATGAATCCGACTTTAGCTAATTCCGATGCTGTATATGTTTTATTCATTAACTAAACAAAACCATGTGAGGTTCATTTAACACTTTGTTTTAAAAAAAAATATATATATATATTCAACGGTAATAATACATACCAACATTTCATTAGCGATCGATTGTCCCAAGTATCTTAAAAAAATTATTTATAAATTATTCATTATAAAGATATAAAAGGAATCGTATACGATATATATATAACTTACTTAGGGAATAAATACGACGAACATCCTTCAGCACAAAATGCTAATAGAAAAAATAATTGTAATTAAAAAAATAATTTATTTAAAATACTAATTAAAATATAATTACCCCATTGCATAAATGGAGTTTGAAAAGTTGTTTCTGGTATTGAATATACTACATCACAATGTGGTAGAAACGTAACTCCAAATCCAAATGCCTTTCCTATATAAAAATCCATTATAAACATAAAGTAAATTTACAGGCACATAACAGATAAAATAAGTTTACCATTAACAGCTGCTATCAACAATTTAGGAAAATCGATTAACAAATCAACTAACTTTCTAATATAATATAAATTCAAAAAATCAATTTTATTATTAAATTTAAATTTTCATAATTGAATCCACTTACTTAAATAAATTAATGTTAATTTCTGCCGCTCTCTTCAAGTCTTCCATATCCCTAGGTACGTTAGGTAATTCCAAACCACTACAGAAGAAATTTCCTTTTCCTGTTACAATAACAATTTTAACTTGTTCTGCATCATTTGCCCATTCAATCGATCTAATCCAATCCTGTCATTAATAAAAATTTATTTAACTAATTTAATTTTAATTTGCCTACTAAATTATATTTACCTGTAAGAGTTCGTCATTCAACGCGTTTGCGCGTTCAGGTCTATTCAAAGTTAAAATAGTTATTCCGTCCGGATTAACTTCTATTTCAAATGTTTTAAGTATAGGTATTGGTTTTCTCATATCCCAATTCCGATTTAAAAAAGGAAAGTTGTTAAGAATTAATTTCGTACTATATAAATTACGATTTATGTAAATTTATAAGATTATCCTTATCATTGGTACAACGGTCATAGATTATCTCAAAATCTTTTTAAGGACTATTAGTCTTAATATACAGATTAATGTTTGCATTAAGAAGACAAATTCGTTTACCATTAAGTTCAATTCAGAGTTTTGTTTCAGTACGAAATAAAACTGTGATAACAACCTTGCAACTTTTACAAGTACCAACTCGACATAAAGTATTTTATTAACGAATGTATATGCTTTATAAAAATTATTAAGTAACTAACATTTTTCCCCGCATTTGAATTAGTCAAATGAGTCATCTAAAAAACAAGAAAAGCCTGATTTAGAACAGACCGCAAGCGTATGTTAAATTACTTTCCATTCTCGCTATTTCATACCTTTGTAAATAACTTTTTATTAATTTGTTATATAGCATTATTTTAATTATCGTTCAAAGATAATTAATGATCTTCGCCGCACAAAAGATCCAAATCCATATCCACATAAATTTAATGTAGACATCACTATTTCACAATTTATTCAAAAATATTCACATATAGAAGCAGGAAAACGAAATACTGAAGAAACTGTAAGAATAGCTGGTCGTATTCATAATCAAAGAACTTCCGGTGCGAAATTAATTTTCTATGATTTACATGGTGATGGAACTAAAATACAAATTAATGCTCGGGCGCAGTAAATGTTATTACCAGTTAATTAACAACATATTTTTGTTGAAAATTCATATACATATATATTCTTTAATTAATTAACATATTGTAATTTTTTTAGAGATTCGGAACGTGATTTCGTAAAAGTTCATGAACACATTCGAAGGGGTGATATCGTTGGAGTTATAGGAACTCCTGGAAGAACAGAACGAGGAGAGTTATCGATATATCCAAAAGATATTATATTATTATCGCCATGTTTACACCAATTACCTACTACACATCAAGGATTCAAAGATAATGAGATGCGATATCGACAAAGATATCTTGATTTGATAATGAATGATGAAATACGGGAAAAATTTATAATTAAATCAAAAATCATTAATTATCTTCGGCGTTTCTTGGACGAACGAGGATTTTTGGAGGTGGAAACACCAATGATGAATTTTATTGCGGGTGGAGCATCAGCTAAACCATTTGTAACTTATCATAGTTATCTTAAACGTGATTTGTATTTAAGAATTGCACCAGAATTATTTTTAAAACAATTAGTCATAGGCGGATTAGAAAAAGTCTATGAAATTGGAAGACAATTTCGCAATGAATCTATCGATACTAAACATAATCCTGAATTTACTACCGCTGAATTTTATTTGGCTTACGCCGATATGTTTGATTTAATGGAAATTACTGAAGATTTATTGGGAAATTTGGTTAACGATTTAAAAGAAAATTACGTGGTAGATTATAATTTGAATGAAAAAAAAATGAAAATTGATTTTACACCACCATTTAAAAAAATTGATATTAATGAAACTTTGGAAAATAAATTACATGTGAAATTCCCTGATGCAGATCAATTACATACCGAAGATACAAATAAATTCTTACGTGATTTATGTGAGAAACATGAAGTTGTTTGCAGTCCACCAAAAACAAACGCCAGAATATTTGATAAGGTAATAATAATATATTTTTTTCTTGTGCAATATAAGTACAATTTTATTAACTTAAACTTATGCCTTGAATAGTTGATTCAAAAATTCATTGAATCAGAATGTATATCACCAACATTTATAACAGGTCATCCACAAATTTTATCACCATTAGCAAAATCACATCGACAAATTACAGGGTTATGTGAAAGATTTGAGCTAATTGTTGGTACTAATGAAATTATTAATGCGTATACTGAATTAAATGATCCATTTGAGCAACGGAAAAGATTTGAAGAGCAAAGTCATCAAAAAGACCTAGGCGATGAAGAAGTTCAAATTGATGATGGTGCATTTTGTACAAGTTTAGAATATGGTTTACCTCCTGCGTAAGCTTAAATATTCTTCATATTCTTTAAGATTGAAGAATCCGACTAAAATTTTGCCTTTTATTTTGTAGAGCTGGATGGGGTTTAGGTATTGATAGATTGGCAATGATATTAACTAATAGTTCAAGTATTAAAGAAGTATGTTTAATTTACTTTAATTGTGCCTCACTTTATGAAAATTTTTTTCTTAAAAAAATATTATTATAGGTTCTATTATTTCCGGCTTTAAAACCTATTTGAATAAGGAAGCTAACTAACATGTGAATTGAAATAGTATTGTCACATGTTCAAAGGTTAAAAAATTTCGATTATGTAAAAATATAAATTACATGATAAATGAGAATTATTTATTTTATTAACCATTAATTCATCATTATTTTTTTTAAATTTCTTTAAAACTTATATATCCTTATTCTTTTTGACAACATTATATAAATAGTTATAAAATATACTATAGTAATTATATATACAGTACATTTGAATCTGATCAATCTAAATATTTAATAATAAGTCATTTACCAAAAAGCAGATTATGGATTGATTGGATTATTCATCAGATAAATCAGATAGTTAATAGAAAAAAAATTAGATTGATATTTAATAATCTGATTTTTATTTTTATTTTTTAATTTAGAAAAAAAAGCATTTTAATTAAGATATAACTTTATTTTTTTCTTATAAAAAGTATTTTAAACACTTCTGCTAAAGCAATCTGAATGCTAGTCTTTAATACTAATATTATAATACAGTTAAAAAAATCTGATCTAATTTAATTCAAATAATCTGATCAAATTAAATTAAATATAAATCAAATCAAAGATTTTTTTAATGTAATTAAATCAAATCAGATTTGAATTGAATTAAATCTAATTATAAATTTTGGTACTTTGATATTTTTTTATGGATTTTGTAATTTATTGCCATGGTTAGAGATTGGAATCGATTCCACCAAATCAATTTAATCAAAAATCGAATCGAATCTATTCAATTTGATTAATCGAATTTAAAATCGAATCTCTTAAAATTGTTTTTTGTTCAGTTTTTTCATTATAATATTGTAAAAATACTCTTTAGATTTAATAAATATTAAAATTTATTCATGTAACAACTAAATACTATATTAACAAAGGATTAATTAAAATTGATCGATGTTGATCAGCACTGATCGACATCAGCGTTACTTTTGCATAAATTGGATTTTTAGCTAAAATAAATTCAAAATTTTAGAAATTTTTACATTTATGCAAATATTATTACATGTAGAATTGATTTAAAATAGCTAAAATTCAAAAATTAAAATTTTAAAATTTTGAGATTTGAGAAATGATTAATTGATTTTAAAATCGATTCTGAAGATTTGATTTTCAATTGAATCGATTTCAATCCCTAGCCATAGTGATATATAGTAATTTTATCACTGGCATAATATATAATAATGACAAATAGGATTTTACCATCAAAAAAAATCCTAAGTTTCCAGAATATTTAATAAAAATAGAAAAAGGTAAATATGATGAGATGTGATACTAAACCTAATTATCTGATCCTAATTCTAATTCTAATTCTAACCTAACCCTAACCAAACCTTAATTCTAGCTAAAATTATTAGGTATGATAAAATACCATGGCAATAAAAGATAATTTTCTTTTCTTATATAATATATTATAATTATTTATATATTATAATAAATATAATAAAATTTTATATATACCATATATCACAAACTATAGTATACTTTTATATATAATCTTTCTTTTTTGTATAAAAAAATAGTTTATCTTCTATTAAAATTATTATTTTAAAAATTTAATTTTATTCAAAAATTACATATAAATATTTTTCTAATTATGATATAAGTTTTTAAACACATACTATTTATAGTAAAAATTTAAATTATAAATTTAGTAATATAAAATCAATTCTCTAAAATTTGAGTACTATAATCTATAATATATGATAAATTTATAATTTTTAATAATATTTTTTCTTTTAAATATAATAAATATAATTTAGATATTTTTTATAGAAAATTATCTTTTATCATCATGATATTTTATCACAACCAATAATTTTAGTTAGAATTAAGGTTTAAGTTAGGATTAGAGTTTTATCTGAATCCTAATAACTAGGTAATCCAAATGAATGAAGATATTATTAAGTCTAAAATAATTAAAAATCTCATAAGTTTTAATTAGGATCAAGTAATTAAGTTTAGTATCACATCTCATTACATTCAACTTTTTTCATTTTTATTAAATATTTTGGAAATTTAGGATTTTTTTTTAATGGTAAAATCCTATTTGTTATCATTATATATAATTTGCATAAAAAGTAATAAGAATTATATTTTTATTAATTATTTAACAAATAAAAATCATAAATATGTAAAAAATTAAAGAAATATTCTTCATTATATTATTAAAATATTATTCAAATTATTTAGTAATTAATCTTATTGCTATTATGTTCAATTATCTATTCTAATCTTGTTAGCATATTACAAATTAAATTAACAAAGATTTCAGATTTAATTTTATCCTACTCTTATTGAATTATTTTGCAAAAAATTTCAACAGTAACTGATTTTTTTTTAGCTATTAGTTTGTTAACACTTTTCTCAACCCGCTTCTTTAAAATGAACCATAAATTTTTAATTAGATTGAGATCAAGGCTATTTGATGACCAATCTAACATATTTGAAATACAATTTATGAGAAGTTTTTTAGTTTTTTTATCTGAATATTTTGGGTTGTTATTCTACTGAAAGATCTAATTCCTTCTTATAATAAAATCAGCATATTCAAAGAGATTTTCATTTAAGATTTTACGATAGAATACACCATCCATAATGCCAATAAATATGAGAAAACCAATTCAATCTTTTATCGAAAAGGTATCCCACATATGAACTTTATACAAATGCTTAACCATAGATTTTTAAGAAGATTTTTGTTCCAGCTTTGTAGAATACTTTTTGAATATTTCTAAACATCTGAATAGTAGTTTCATCAGAGAAAATAACCTTATTTCAATTTTATCTTCTGTATTTCATAGCAAATTCAATACGCTTTTGCTTATGTTTATTTATAAGAAAAGGAATAGATTTTGGAACTGTACTAATATAATTGAGATTGTGAAGCTCATAAAGTACTGTACATTTAGCTATGTCAAAGTTTAGGTATTTAATATTTAACAGATTAGCAAGTTCAGAAGTTATAGAGAATTTATTTTTGAAAATGAGCTGATCAAGATAACAGTGTTTTTTAGGAAAAAGTTTCTTTGACCTGCCAGTTTGAGATAAGAAATCTAAAGTGATATTATTTTTGAGTTTTTTAATATATTTATAAACAGTAGAAAGCAGAATAGAAATTAGTTCATATAGAGTGTGAGCATCACAGATATCATTTTTCTACAAAGAGATTATTAAAGTATAATATTATTTTAGTATGATATGGGCCATTTTGTACCATGTGTAATCCTTGGTAAAATGTAAGCAAAACAAAAACAGTGCTGATCATCATAAATAAACATGTTTACTATATTATCACATGATACAATTTTTTTGTAAGTTAAATATTACAGAAAATTTTTAAAATTTTTCATATTAAATTATTTTTTTATTACTTTTTGCATGAACTGTATCATGCTAGTAACAAAATTACTATAAAATACCATGACAATAAATTACAAAATCCTTTTCTATAAATTATTAAAAAATTTTTTAAGGAAATAAAATTAATAAAAATCATGTGATCTATATATCTATTAATAAAATTGGACTTATTGAGTAATATTAATATAGAATAAATAGTAATATATAGTGATAGGATTTTTTAATTTTTAACTTAATTAATTATTTTTAATATTAACTTAATAAGTACTTATTAAATTAATAATTTGGATTAATGATAGGACTTTTAATTTTTAAATTAATAATTATACTTAATAATAACTTAATAAATACTTATTAATTACTTATTAATTAAAAAAGATTTGAAATAATTTTTAAGTCTATCACTAGTAATATATCTAAGGTTGCCTGCTGAAATTAGGAGATTTAGACAAGTTGATAAAATACTGAAAAGTAAAACTTTATCAAAACTATATTAAAATCTTATTAAAAAGTTAGCAAAACTCTGCCAAAAAGCGAAATCTACCAAAACTTATTATAAATACTAAAACTGCTAAAACTTTGTCAAAACTATAATAAAGCTATAGTAAAATTTTACCAAAACTAATTGTAAGATTTTGAGAAGGTTTAGGCAAGCAACTATAGATATATTAATAAATTTATAAGTAATATATATTAATAAATTTATAAGTTATATATTAATAAATTTATAAGTTATATATATTAATAAATTTATAAGTTATATATATTAATAAATTTATAAGTAATATATATATTAATAAATTTATAAATAATATATATATTAGGGAAAATTTATTCCTCACCCCGGGGTGAGATCGATATTACTCACCCCCTGATCACATTTCCATTTTTGGCATCACCCTTAAACAATGTTTATTTGTTTATCATTTTGATAAA